>SNQJ01S0005990.1:102833-123489 GCA_010110895.2 Picea sitchensis
GTATCTCGTTTAAATTGAAATTACAAATCTTAACGACTTAAATAATTTTCTCGCTTTTCGCTGCATCGTGAATTTCCTTTTTACATTTCGACTCTTCGACTCGCGAGACTGCGAGTGCCGATTTTAGCTTAATTAACCATAACCATGATTTGGCGCATCTTTAATTATATAATTAATTTATTTGCCATATCACGACTCAGAACTTTGGATACAGACTTTTGGGAAAATGATATGCCGAGTCGCGATATCGCGACATCGCGATGTGGCGATAATTAAGACCCAAATTACGGGAAGGAAATCTTAGATTAGGCGACTAATTAATCTCTCTATAATTATGTCGCATCTTCGTGAATCAGAGTTTTGGACACCTTAACTCGATGAAATAAAGTATCGCGTGACGAAGTGCCGAGAGCCAAATTTAACCATGGTTAGTTTTTTACCCTTAGTGTCTGACCAAGGTTATCACAAAGTCATCGTGTTCTCGACTATCGGGGCTGCAAGAACAAAAAGTCAGGTTTGACGGATGCTGAGGTGCGAAACCTCGACGACGTCTAATCATGGGTTAAAGGTTTAAGCCTAGTTAATGCCTTGGACGAAAATTAGAACCGAGTTCGCATTTTCGTGACTCGGGACTTGTGAATTCAAGAAATAAAGTGTCTGACTTGCGAGACCCCGAAATAAAACCAAAAGAACAAACATACTTGTGAAAAATGGACCCTTTTTGAAAGTGACAAAGCATTTCTATTCATGGGACAAGATTTCAGAGCTTTATGATTTTGGAAGGAGAAGAAAAGCAACTTTAGATCTCAGGTATCAAAAATTGAAAATTGCGTGAGGTGAAAAACAAGGGCGGCTCCAACATCACCAATGAAACAATAATATTGAATGTGGAAAAAGATGAAAAAAATAATGTTTTCAAGAAAGAAATTTCTCATTTGATTGAATATAGCAACACTCTGGGGAAACCAAGAGTAGATTATATTGATTGGTTCGAAAGTATTGTCATCCTGCCAACACAAACAAGTCTTCTACACACATTGCTCGATCTTAGTGTGGTACATTTTGGGAATGCTCCTGATTTTCATGTTCCTTATTTATTGGTAGCAACCCCAATCTTTTTCTTACTACTAGAGCCCATTTCACAAGTCAATGAGATGCTTGAATAGCTCCATTGGAAATCTTCCTACACACATAAGGTGCCCTTTCTTTCAAGTAAGTTAGAGTAGGTAGATCATGTATGTACATATTTTGTTTCTTCAGTTCAATTTTTCATAATAAGGCAGTCTTTATATTGAAGTTTAAAGATAACTCCATTAAATAAGAAGAATTACAAGAGTTCAATTTGAATATGATTCCATAGCCCAATGGAGAAGGTAACTGATCTTGAGATTCTAGTGTTCTCAGCAACACACATGGGGTTACTGTCCCACAGTTGGAGCCAATTGTTGAGACCATTTCCCACTTCCGAGTTCCCCTCCCCTTTCTATTTTCCCAACTTATTTTCTTCCATTTCTTTTTCCTCTTCTATACTTACCCGAATTCCCCTTTTCTTTTCTTCCCTCTATTTTTCCCTTTCTAGTTACTATACTTAGTCATTTTTTTTAAAATGGCGGGTTTGCGAGTTCGTGGACTTGCGGGTTCTCACCTCCATCCATATTACCATATCATGAGTTCTACCAACCGCCATGTTGTTCTATACTTATTTTTTTTTTGCAATTGCGGGTTTGCGGGTTCACAAAAATTCCTAAATCCTAATTGCTCTCATTCGTCCCCTCCATCCTCGTGCTTTTCCCAACACACATTTAAGAATGGTTTAATGATACTAACTCATCATGCAGGTTCCATAAATATCACCATTAATAAGCGAAGGGCTCAAGGAGATTTCTCATTAAACTGGATTAAAGCATGATTTGCCGAAGATTATATTATGTTTATCTATCTCAAGTGCTCATTGCAAGTATTATCTGGATTAAAGGAACATTCTCATCAACTTATGGCTGCAGAAACTCAAAAACAATTATGCGGTGATACTTTGAATATTTTTGGGTGTGAGGACCAGAACTTTCAGTGGTCTAGAACATATTATTACTATTCATCCCTTTCTTCTCAGAAGGAACTGATCTGGATGTCTGGAATTGCTCATGTAGGTTGTGCCCTCAATTGAAAGGAACTGGTTGCATGGTGTGTTGAGAAATAGATACCAAGTCAACGGATTATCCAACTTTAAGACCATTCTCCCATCTCTTTTTCACATCAAGTGTTCCATAAGATGTTGAATCTCCCTGCACTAACACTTACTTTCAAAGGAGAGGATTGTAGGGATTTCTTGAAAAAGCATGACAATGGCTTGGACCTCTTGCCTGAGTTCTTGGAGAATCCCGCAACTATCCCTGAAGACATTACTAGGTTGCAGGTCAACTCATTCAAAAACCCCTTTAAGGAAATTGCTTGGTTATTCACTAGGGTGACAGACCAAGAAAGTACTGCCAACATTTCCTATATGATTCTTTAAATCTTGTATTTTACAGTCAAAGAGAAATCTATTTTTGATTGGGGAAAATTGATTTCCATTGAAATATCCTCCCAATTGTCACAGTATAAAAAGGACAAGAAATTATTTATGGATTCTTATTTGGTGTTTGCGATGGCATATTGCTGTCATTTTACAAAATTGTCTATCTATAAAAGGGTGAATTGTGAACATGACCCAATTACCTTCTGGTACCGAGCGTTGTGAAGACACAAAGCTTCCTTGCATTTCTATGAAGTTTTCAATGATTTTGTTTCATTTCTCAAAAAATTATTGTTTAGAAAATATACCCCCATAATATTTGACCAGACAAATAAATTCCTAGATAAAAAGGGGACAAAAAGGGGATGATGGAGAAAATGGAAAATCACAACATTATCAGGATTTTCGGTTCTAAGGAAAATCCATCCTTTCTTCCATTCCATGTATCTGATAAAATGTTTATTACAGAAGTCACAAGGAAATATAATTTCTGGCTGCAATTTTTCCATGAGAAACGGAAAAGCCAATTCATACCCTTGCCTTGGAAAATTGGGGACTTTATATTCAACAATATAAACAAGATCAATGAATTTACAAACCACTTCCACAATCTGAATTTGAAATATGCTGAAAAGATAAAAGGGTTTGAACCTAATGGAATTTTCGTGGAACATATGCAGGGAGTAGGATTCATAAATTCATTTATCCATACTAGTCTGAGTGAAGAAGAAGATGATAACTTAGGCGCTCCTATTGACAATGCTGGTGACTTGGAAATGGTACTCAATACCAATGAATTTTACAAGCAGAAAGGAAAGGGTCCCAATGAGAAGATTTCCCAGTCCCCAACTGTTACTCCTAAAACTAAAACATCTCGGAGAAATGCTTCAGTGACCCACCCATATAGAAAATTGATCAACAATAGTTCAGGTGACGGAGGAGAAAATAATCCCCCTCCAGGAAAAAAGGAGATCTGACACAAGCTTCCTCTGAGAAAAAAGATTAAAAACGTCATGTAAGAGGAAGAATACCCACACATAGAGAGTGACATCAATAGGTACTCCCTTGAAGACATGGAGCTCGAAGCGGATATCGAGAATTTTTTTCCCAACATTGATGAGCTAGGAAATACGGCCCATCGTAATTCATCATTGGAAATCATTGAGAATGAGACCTTCAATGAAGAAGAGTCATTTTATTTTCAGAGCATTGTCTTTGATAGAGAATCCAAGAAATTGATTATTGAAAAAAGTGATGTGAAGAATAAGAAAGGAAAATCTCATTTAGAGGTTGACCTAAGAGATATGCGACCTTCCCAGATTTCTAGAATTCATAGAGCAATCGGGGATGCTCTGGATGACTCCATTGGTGGTCTTGAAGTGGAAAACACAAAATTGAAGGAAAGGATCAAGGAACTGGAGGATGCCTTAATGCATCTTCCACTTCTTTCCAGTCCTTTGATAGTAGTTAGACCCACCACACTCGCTGCTAAATTGAAAGGATCCTCAAGCCTACTTACATCATCCAGGAACTATGTGGAAAGAAATATTAAGAAAAGAATGGCATTGATCACAAATGCATGTGAAATTTTGAAAAAAATTTCTTCTTTTGGATCGATGGCGCATGCCTTCCACAAGTATTTCCAAGATGACCTGAAGAATGAACAAGGTTTTTACCTTGATGTTTTACTACCCTTTGGAAACAAAGTTTCCAACATGAAAAAACTAAGGAGAAGAGAGGAGGATCTTCCCTGCCCAAGTTAGATAAAACAATTGAACATGTGCCAGAAAGAAAAGATAAAAAAATTGAATGATATTTTTCAAGCATGCAACCAAGCTATATAAAGAAGGGAAGAACTATTCAAAAGGTTCACGGAGGTAGACCTAGCCAGAAGCAATAACAAATTACAAGGCCCCAAATTAATCTTTAACTTGTTGTTCCTCACAAAACAACAATTTGATGAGCAAGTTGAGATTTTTAAAGGGTTTTCAGTTGAAAAGTTCTATGGTATACTTGAATATGATGAGGACGACATAGAAAATTGGCTAGTGGACTACTCCATAAAAAATCAAGACATTGACAAAGAATTGCACGGTATTTCCCTTGATCTATGAGACTTAGAGGGTGAGTTGTTCAACATCAAAATCTAGCATGAGATCAACGTGGCACCAATGAAAAATTATATTGAAGAATGGTTTAAGAAAGCGATCGACAAATTGACCATCGAGGGGAAAGAAATAGTTGAGGCAGTTCCTGTAACTTCTAATGAAGACAATAAAAGGACATAAACAAGAAAATGAAAAAAATGAGAGACCATCATAGTAAGTTTGTGCTGATCACATCTTTCTTTCTTTATCAATTCCTTCATCCACTTACTTCGCTTCTTTGAATAGAAAGGTTTAACCGAAGACTGATAAATTCTCTTTTCTTCTTACCAGGTCTTGTTGTTATTTTAACGCCCACCTTCTTCCTTCTACAAGCCTCATTCTTGTGTATATTTTCTTTATGGTCTGTGGGAGCCCCAATCCCAGTCTTTAAGACAAACACATTTTAAATTTTAAAGAATATGTAATAGACTATACAGTTTTTAGAAATTTCAAGAGAGTTATTTCGGGATCAGTTTCGACTGTGCTTTGTAACTATGAGTTTTGAGTATAAATTATTTGATATTGGTCTATCATTATATTTATTTGAGATGCCTATGTGTCCACTCTATTAAAGTTCTCTTTTGCATGCAGATCATCTTCTTTTTATTTTTATGTGATCACAAATATTTATCTTAAGCTATGATGGATGTGAGGAAATTTTTCTTGTTTTCTTTAAATGTGTGAAGTGTGTGGTTCCTGGTCCTTTCTCAGAAACTTTATTTAAAAAGAAAAGAAAACATTTTCCTTTCATCTTTCTTGCAATATTTATATTTCTTTGATTACTACGACGAACTTCTGCAAAGTCCCACATTTTGAATACCTAGAATTCCCAAGAAAATCTTAAATTAAAGTGGAGTACCACCTCTATAAAAATGCAGGGGGATTTACATCCTCGTAAGGTTTCCATTTCGGTCCTAACAGATTCAAGAGTAAACAATTGGTAGTAGGCACAAATGGGGGAGGCATTCATGGAACAAAATTGGAGTGTTTTCTATGGTAGTGACCACCATTTGGGCCTTTTCTGCTAGCTAAGAGGCCCCCAACCATGTAGTAGAGTGCGACATAAATACATGTGCTTTAATTTCCTCCTTGTGGCCACTAATAAAACACTCATTAAAGGAATTATTAGTAATACATTTTGTTCTAATTTCCAATCTCTCAAAGGAATCAATAATGTATTCCACAATGCCAGTTTGGCACAACTTGCTTAGCATCCCAAAAAATGAGTTTCAATCTCAAATCTAGCATAAATTTTATTTACAAACTAATACTAGACAATGTACCTCATATGTGCCTTACTATGCCATGACCACTACTACCAATGCTCCATGTATAGATATAACACCCCCACACAGAGTTTTATCTCTTTATCATCAATCCCTAGAGTGAAAAATATTGTTCCATTTGGCCCACTCACCCTATTGAATATGAGACATTGAACTTATTCAAACTCAAATTAGAGAAATTTTGAGGTAAAAAATGGGCCTCAAAACAAAAAATGTGCTATCAACATCAACTTAAAAAAACAATAGGATTCAAGATGAAGATGTCAACCATAAGGGTAAATAGTTTTGGAGGGAAAGGAAGAAAACTGATTTTTATGTATTTTCAATTTATCTCCTTAGGTTTAATCAAATTTCAAGTGTAGGCACTCATTGGATGTGGAATTAAATTTCGCATCCAAGTACCCACTCCACATACTTTTGATAGACTCATATTGAGATAAACTGCAAATACATGAAATTGATGTCTTCCTTTTAATTCCAGTTTATCTCAATGTGGGTCTATCAAAAGTACGTGGAGTGGGCACTCGTTGGATGTGTAATTTAATTATGCATCCAACGCGTGCCTACACTTTAAATTTGGGTAAACCTATATGGAGATAAGTTGAAAATATGATTTTAAAAAAAAACAACAANAAAAAAAAAAAAAAAAAAAAAAAAAAACAATTTTCTTTCTTTCTTTTTGAAAATTCAAAACTCTTATTTTATTATTTTCCTTAGGAGGCTCATTTAAGGCATCAATTTTATCTAATGAATCTTTTAGGAAATATGTTTATCATATGGTATTAAATGTCTTGAAATGATGGCATGTTATGATTACCACTACCTACTAAAGATTTCCAATCCTTTGGCTTGATTTGATCACCCCAAATGTCCAATTAACTATCAATAGATATTTTGAAAGAGGAAATTTTATTTTGGCAATTGGGGTGGAGGAAGAAACAAAGGTTTTGAATGAGGACTATGAGGTCAATGTGTTTTTCTTCCAAGTTTTCTTGACTTTGTCTTTCAGGTTGTTGAGTTAATTCCCCATTCTCATGGTAGTGACAAGACCACTTAGGTCCATCAAGAGGGTCAATAAGGATCTACACCAACATGATCAACCTTACACAAGGACTGTTTTGGGACATACGACTCGTAGTGGTATGGGTACAATGGGTCCACATAGAGGGTTGTTGAAGAGCTACACCAATGTGATCAATGCCACACAAAAATTATTTTGAGATAGGTCCCCCCGCAATGGCCTTGGTAGGATCCAAACATTTTTTTCTACTAGGGAATTGTTGTATTAAAGATACAAATTATTGTATTAATGAAATTTTCAAATTCCTTATATTTTCAATTATGTAGGAATTTTATTGCTTGTGCTATAGAGGCAAAGGTTTGACAAGGCCCTAAGAGAAAACAAGTGTTAGGTACTATATCTCTCAAATATATTGTGTGTTTCCAAGAATAATATTCAATTATTCTTTCACGACTCTAATTAAAGAGGATCAATCGTACCCATAGTTATACTACCTAATTCCTAGGTATGCTAGAGTGATCTCCACAAGTGTTGTGTTCGGTGTACTATAGCGACAAAATGACCAATATGTTTTTGTAAGGCTAGTTTTAAGTGTTCCTAGGGGGATTCCAATATATGTGAGGGGACATGGAAGATCAAATATATAAGAATATTTGGTTTGATACAATACTAATCATCAAGTACCAATAGAGGTGTACAAGGGCATCCAACCAAGTGACTCCCCACTTGTATTCCTTGCATGTATGTTTCCCAATGGTAGTTTTACTCATTGAATGACATATGCCTATGTTAAATGATACTGAAACAAATCTCTACCTTGAAAACAATTGTTTAAAATTTGGACATGTGTCTACACAACAAAGAGCTCTAATATTACTTATGGTGTAATTATATATAAAAAATAGTTAATTAGTAGAAATATCAGAAGAAATATAAAGCTCAAAATGTAAAATATGAAGAATGCAAGTAGTGAACTTGCAAAATATCAACCCTTATATTGATAATCTAGAAAATTATGGGTATTTTCAAGGGGGAAAATGTCCAAATGTGAAAATCCCTGATATAATGATAATACTTGACAAAAAATCGCATAACTTCCTACCTCTATAATAGTTTCTTACTATCTTTTACACATTATTTTGGTCACACCAGTGATCCATTGACAAACATGTGTTCATGTTCCAAAAAAGAGTCTTTTTCCATGAGGGAAGTGGCTGACTTTCTCTTCTCAAATACCTTATGAAGAAAGTTTGTCGTAGGCTGCATTATACACAGGGTGCGATGATGCTGGATCGTCACCCCGTGCCCCGAAGCTAGCCTGTGACGTCTCCATAGTTTTCTCTATAGCTAGGGTACGACGATGTTAAAAGACTAAGAAAAGGTCAAGTTTCACGAAAGTTCTAGAAGGGGATCTTCTAGAATATGAGGTGGCATCCAAATGGTTTGGATCTTACTCACTTCTCTGATTTGGTTGGATCATCCTAATCTCTTCAACCATCTCTATTTCCCCTATATAAAGAGGGATCTCTCATGGAAAATAATAAGGTTAATTAAGGTGGAATAGGCTAAGAATTGGATGAAGAATTCTACTTCAGTTCATACTTGAGGGATTCATTTCAGTTCATCAAGTCATTGTGGATCTTTTTCATTGAAGCTTGGAGAAAGTGTGTGTGTTGGAGAAAAGGGCCATTGAAAGGGGACCTTGCAACATCAAGGCTTTGGTTGTAATCTCCACTTTCATTTCAATATAATGCAATGATATGTTTCTTTCCCATAAAACTTGCTTTGTTTTATTGTATGATTCCTTGATCACATACATAGGTTCTTTTTGAGTTTATTATATTGATTTCACTTTGGTTGGCTTGTGTTCCCTTGCAGATTCAATATCACAGGAGCGCCGAAGTGGAGCCAGGATCAAAATGGCAAGAGGAAGTGATATTTAAACGGTATGTTTCTTATCTTTTGCTAAGTAGTGAACTCAATAGTTAGAGCTTAGGGAAAGCGTCATATTCTGTTATGTTTTGTTCTAGATCTAGGTGGATCTAGGGAGATCAGTTCATGTCCATATTTATTGATTAATCCCATAACAAAATTGGCGACCATACTGGGATACGACTTCCTTTTGATTTTTTGATTCCCATTTGATTTTAGCCTACTTTCCTTTGATTGAATCTACTCTCTGACTCCTTGGGTCTAGAAGTTCATTTAGATTTTTTTTCTTTCTCCCATTTTTTTCGTCATTTACAAAGATCATTACACTACACCCTACTGGAAGCCTACGATGACCCTCATACATCGCACTCTTCTTGACCAATCCAGTGTGACGATGTCGTACTGTGCTCTACTAGTAGCCTGCTACTACCTTTGATCATCACACTGTGTCCTATACCCAGCCTGCAACAACTTCTATAGATTTTGTTGGAGTGGGTCAATTTATCTTTTTTCACCCATATTTTCCTCAGAGGCGTGGGGTGGACTTCTGATGCTAGTGTTTGATTGATTCATGAGTTTAAATCTTTCCCATGATTGGTTTTTAGTGATTGAAAGTCTTTCTTGGTGATTTTGCAAGTTTTCTTCTTTTGATATTTGTCTAAAGGATATAATCTCAAGTTCTTGACCTGAGTGCTTGTTTGACAAAGGGTATTTTAGTTTGTTTTCGAGTTTTGGATTGATTTCACTTATCAGATTGTTTGTTGGTTGAGAATTTTTTTTTGTTTGCATTTGACAAAAACTTTCTTATCGTTTTCATTTTTTTCTATATTACGAGTTTGATTTAGGAATTGTGTTGCGAATGTCTTGATTTTCTTGGATTACATTTTCCTTTCGTCATTACATCTCTGATTTTTTTTTGGAAAGGAAGAACTGAATTCATTAATTCATTTTAGTAATCTTTCATAAGAGAATTTTTACATTCGAAATATTTGTTAAAGAGAAGAATTGGAAAATTTTGTAGTACATGATTGTTTGGAATTATGTCCATTCGAAATTAAGAAATTGCAATTCGTAGCTTTTATACTTCAAAGAAATACCTTCTCCCTACTATAATTAGAGTTCATTGAATTGAAAATTGCACATTCATCTCTTCTTGCATTTTCTTGGGTCAAGATCACAACTTCATTGATTTCATTTATGTTTCCCTTTTGAGTAAACAACAACCTCTAAAATACATGCGTAAATTTAAATTTTTTTATTAGCAAACTTTTATTTTTTTAGGGATATTTTTTTCCAACATTATCTAGGATAGCGATTTGGAATAAGTTGTGAGGCACACTCTCCAAAGCATCAAAACACACAATAGTATCTTGTGATAGGGAGAGTTCAAATCCAATTGCTACATTTTTTCCTGGGAATTCCTTCTCACACAAGGGTCAAACCTGAGGTCGCATTAAGATAGGTAGAGTTACTCACCCTGCTTTGTTAGTCTTTGTGTAGATATTGCACGTATTATTGGGGGTCACTTGAAGGTATACCCACAATTATGAGTGGAAGCCTTTTGAGTTGATTTCGGGCTAGATACATTGCCTTTGCGCGTAGATCAGACTGTTGACTATTTCCCCATGCATCACTGTTGTAGTTGGTAACCTTAGTAGCATATCTCTTTAAGGTATTTACACGAGGTGACTGTGAAGGGGAAAGTCTTCACGGTACCTGGAATTGACGTTGGCCAAACTCACTTGGGCTCCTTGGAGGGTATACCCAGGATTATGTGTGGGATCTTGCACCAGGGTGTAAAGTCCGTTAAGTAGGTCGCCAATGTAACTTTTCCACCCGCTTTATCCCAACCCCTTCTTGTCTTGACTTTATGACATTGGATTTCATCACCAACTAGTGATTTTAGAATAAGAAGGTTTGTTTGTTTGGTTTAATTTCTAGATTTTATTAGTGAGTGTTGTTTGTTTCCTTAGTTGGCCATAGATTTTTATCGTTCTTTACTTGGTTCAACCAACATCAGCCTTCATCGTTCACGTAGGATGCAAGGGATACCCCCAAAATATCCAGAAGGTTATCTCCCTTTTCTTCCTAATTCACCTAAAGGCTCTCCCGAGGGAGTAGTCAATAACGAAGTAGCTTCTGAAGTTGGAAGCACACACTCTTTGGAAGGATTTCAAATTGTTTCGGATTCCTTAGAGGCTTTCTAACTTCCCCCAAATCCATTATTGAGTATTATATGAGATCCGCATCTCCTTCGGATGAACGCGTTAGGAGAAATTGTTGTTGTTGAGAATATTGAAGTACCTGCAGGACCTAACGCAGGATCTGGAGTATAGGATCCACTTTTTCATAGTGAATCATTTAGGACCCTGGCTCACACTGTCGGAATTTCTAATCTTAGTTCTATTCCTTTGACAATACGTGATCTTTACAACAACCTAGGAGCAATTCCTGATCAACCTATGGCATCACAAATGCTTGATATGTATGTTACTTATACGATACCTTTAGACCATTTTATTGGTACTACCAGTAGTGTCACCACTGTTCTAGACCAATTGTTGGTTGGTTCTCACTCAATTCTTCCTCTCCAAATGTCCCATTCTATTATGGTCTCACAAGCTACCACGACTTCTACCAGAAATGTGGTTATCTCTCAAGCTCCTATTGGAACACCACTTCCTCCTAGATCAAATCTATCACTTCCCCCCTGGGTATAGAGATTTGAATACTTCCATTGCTATCCCTACCCAAAACCCATCCGGAGGGTTTGGACTCTTTATTCCTTCTAGGTATAATTCTACGAGTCAGGTTGTTTCTACACCTGCCTAGGTTCTCTCCGGAGGGTCGTACGTTCCTCCTCCACCTTTGCTAGGAGGATCTAATCCTCTCGTCCCTAGTGGCTCCAATCGAGTTGGAGGCATCAGTCATTCTGTCAGTTCTGGTTTTCAGATTCCTATCGGAGGTCAACCTCAAGTTGGGGGACAAACTCAATTTGGGGGGAAACCTCAGATTGAGGGACAACCTCAACTTGGGGGGAAACCTCAAGTTGGAGCCCATAACCCGGTTTATGGACAAAATGTGCCTGTGTTACAATCTCAACCTTGGAATCTTCCTTTCCAAGGGAATCAACAACCCTCTGCAGGGCAACATCCTCAAGTCAATTCATTTTCCCCCCCTAACCTCGGTCAACCATATGCAGGTTCTTTGAATCCCACTTGGGGTCAAAAATTTCAATCTAATGTTCCTTTTCAAGGAAACATACCTAATCAACCCAACCCTATGGGATATTTTCCTCAAAATCCTCCACAACCGAGTTTGTCAGGACTGTCTAATTATCTCCAGAATGCTTATGGTCCTACTAGTATATCTACAGGGTTTCCCCCTCAAAACTACCAATTTCCTCAAGTGAACCGACAATTTCCTTTCCTAGCCACTTTGGATTTACCGGATTTGTCTAGGATTTTGAATGATCCTATTTTACATTATCCTTATTGGCCCGTCATACCGACCAAACTACCGTCTGGAATTCCTAAATTTAACAACCGAGCATGAAAAGATCTGAATAATCATGTTATGAATTTTCATCTTTGGTGTTAGTCCAACTCATTGATGGACGACTCCATTAGATTACGACTTTTCCAATGAACTCTCATGGGTTCGGAAACAAAATAGTACTTCGAGTTACCACGAGGATTATTTAATGAATTTAGCACCCTGACCATGGAATTTTTGACACATTACCAGTTGCCAATTCGATACGAGACATGAACCAAAATTTTGAGTTCTTTTAAACAATCCTCATCCACTCATATCTCTGATCACATTCATGAGTGGAGGAGGAGAAGACGCTTGATCAAAGTTCCTCTTCTTGTTCAATTATTGGCTGAGTGGTTTACCAAATCACTCATTGGGCCTATTTCCTGTGATGTTTCCATGGGAGGTGTCGTCACTAAAGAGCAAGCAATTAGTCATGCTCAGTATTTAGATCTTATTTATTCACAAACGGGAACACTTTACGATTTGATCCCTGACGCTCCTCATCCTTCCACAAACCCTACTCCAACACCTTCAAAACATTCTCATGCTACTGATGGTGTGATTGACACCTTTCATGTAGAGACTCAGTCTGCACACGTCAGTCACACCAATTCCAAATCCACTACTCCTAATGTATAGAATGCTCCTGCTCCTACTCCTTCTGCCGATAAAACCACCAAAGTTAATTCGGTTCAATCTGCACCTACCGGTAAAAATCAAAATAAAAAGAAAAGGAAGGGTAATAATAAGGAGGACAAAAATAATAATCAACCATTTGATAAAGCTGAAACACAACCCACTGATGAGAAAGATAAACGTAAGCCTCGTTACTCTTGTCTTCTTTGTGGTGATGACCATTATACGAAATATTGTCCACGACGTGCTGAGGTTACTAAGTTCCTCCAAGGGAACGAGAATCCCTCTACATCTGCCATCTTGTCACAACCATTTCCTTCTCAGCAACAGGCTCAATTGGTCATTCATGACCAACCCTCTCCCTCTACCTCATATTATGTCCTTATGTTTACTAGTGACTCTAAGAAGAATGAAATTGCCATCGCAACACGATCCAAATATTACTCCCTGTCGAAGGAGAAATTTGATGATATACCACCTTCGTTGGTTCAACCTTGTAATGAACATAAATATACATATAAAATAGATATTCATAACATAATAATTAATTAATAAACAATAACTATTAATAATGAAAGGACATGTCTCAAAGAAAATGACTATTGGTTAAGGGCACCCCTGCGTGGGTATATAAATGAGCCCTCATTCACAATTGTATTATCATCTTATCTATTCATATTTAATACATTATCCTGACATGGATTATTATGTTATATTCCAAGTGTTTTGGATAATTCTTGTGTGATCAAACTTTGTTCGTCTCATTTGGTATCTGAGCTTCATTTTTCTGATCCTGACCTTTGGCCACTCTTTCTTGCAAACCTTGTCTGAACCGACTTTTAGCCACACAATTGTTTTTTAGAGTGTCTCTGATTTCCTCAGGTCTATGACCACAGATTGGCCTTTGGCCATTTAAAACTCAAAAATTCCGCTGAAAAAATATTATCTCTCCTGCAAATTTGGAGGATAAATAAGAATCAAGAAAATTGAAGAAAAGAGGTGGCACGTTTAAAGGAAAATAAGAAATCCTGCGGAAGGTTTAAAAAAAAAAATTAAAAAACATAAGAAATAAAAAAAGTTTGAAATTTTCCATTGAGTTGGCATAATCACAGTGTACAGAATTATCAGCCGCTTATACTAAAACTTGCACAATACATATTTAGACTGCTGACTTGAGTAATTAAAAAATGTGAGAGGCATCGAGGGTGCAACTGAAATTAAAACAACAATAAGAAAACCCAAACACTGTAGCTTGTCAATTCTATCGTGTAGTTATTATCTTCGTGGGTACCATAAATCCACACAAAATATCACCAGCGATGCGAAACTTAAGCATTCGAATCAAGTGAACTATCAAGGGTGGTGTGTAGTTCCCTAAGTCTATTGAGGGTTAGAGTGTATTAAGGAAATTGAGCGCGGTATGAAATCTGAAATCATGATTCACATTTCCTTCGTTGAATATCCCATCCAATTCTGTTGCATTTATTACCATGCTGATTACCAAAAGTGCAAGGGCAATATACATGCCCAGGTCTACCACTGCATTTGACAAACTCTATTATAGAGTTGACAGCGTGACCATTTGAAGCAATAACGCTATTGGGAAGGTTTCTTGAAAGTCACCGAATGAAACAATGTGACCATTTGAAGCGATAAGAATTCAAACCATAAATTATTTGTCACCATATGTTACAGTTGAGGAGGAGGCATTGCAATTATTAAAAACCAGATTTGTATAACCATCTCCATCGAAAATTCAAAGGATTGAATACGAAAACTTTTGAAAGGTGTTATTCAAAGTTATTTATTTATTGCTAACTTAAAGGGGTTATTCAAGTTCTTTAAACTCCTAAATAAAAAAGTAATAAATATATTTATATGTATTTAAAATGAAGAATAAAAAGTTGCATCAAGTGGAAATAAAAATTTATATCTACTTCTGGTGAATAATTGTTAAAAGGATTATTATATTTTTAAAAGTGAAGTTGATCTGGGAAAGTGAAGGATATTTAAAAAAAAAAGAAAAATGTTCTAAAACAATCTCAATTTATATAAAAGGAGTATAAGGAAAATGATTTTTTCTAAAAGGGATTAAAGAAACAATTAAAAATAATTTATCATGGAAGGATATCAAGAAGAAATACAATCACGAATATTGGAAGGAGAACTAGGACATTATAAAGCGAGCAATAAAAAATTACAGTTTGAAATTGAGAAGGAAAAATATTTTAATGGGTTAACACAGAAAGATAATCATTACTTCAAAGAGTGTATTCGGGAAATCATTGCACAAAATGAAGAACTAAAGATCGAAAGACAAAAAGTGGACCAAGACTTACTAGAACAAGATGAAGAAATATTATGTTTAAAAAATCACAATCAAAATTTACCAGTTAAAATCAGAAAGTTAAAAGACAAGAAGCAAAGGAATACAAATTCAGAACAAGAAAATCAAGGTCTCAAGGAGAAATTAACTGAAAAGGAGGAATAAATATCATGCCTAAGAAACCTTAACCAAAAGTTACTTGAACAAATTAAAATCTTAAAGGACGAAAGAAAGGAGAATCTAGAATCAGAAAAAAAAAATAGGTCAAATAATAAGGAAGAACTTTTACAATTAAGACGACATAATCAATATTTATTAACTCAGATTAAAAATTTGAAGCATGATAAGAAGACTTTACAAGAAAAACTATATTGCAAAACATCATTATTTGATAAGGAAACGATGACAGACCCAATCAATCTTACAACTCAAAAGGATGTGAATCCAACTGATGTAAAGAGGTCTTCAAATGTCGTAGAAGAAACAATCTAGGGCCATGAAGAAAACACATTTCCAAAAGTTAATCAACAAAAAGCTACAAGTATACGAAGTAAGGATCGAGTTGCAAGGATGCCTTATCGACATCCTAATCACAAAAATCGATACTTTAGCCAATCATTGTATCAACAAAAACAAATGACCAATATGCCAAAGAATATTACTTCCACTACAAGTGATGTTCAAAGTAGAAGCTATCATGGGAGTCAAAATACATCAAGTTCTTTCCAAGAACCCTATAAACTCCCAATTCCATAGAAGATAGAATTAGGATGGGCAAAATCCTTTACAATTCGACAATTCTTCTCAACACTTAGAAGATCCTATCGTCTCAGGTCCTCAACGATTACTAACTCAATAATGAAGAAGCATGAGACAATAATTACAAGCTAGAACAAGAGATAAGTCTTCCATAAAGTATGCTTTGAGGAAAAAACATTTTTAAGGGGAAGGCAATGTTATGAACATAAATATACATATAAAATAGATATTCATAACATAATAATTAATTAATAAATAATAACTATTGATAATGAAAGGACATGTCTCAAATGACATGACTATTGGTTAAGGGAACCCCTGTGTGGGTATATAAGAAAGCCCTCATTCACAATTGTATTATCATCTTATCTATTCATATTTTATACATTATTCCTACATGGATTATTATGTTATATTCCAAGTATTTTGGATAATTCTTGTGTGAGCAAACTTTGTTCATCTCAAAACTCCTCCCCCAACTTCACCTCCAAATGGTCCTCTTCATATCGAATGACCGGGTCTCGATACAGTTCTTCTCCCTCCTCCCAAGGGTTTTGTTCAGAAGTCCTCATTTAATCTTCATGCATGTGTTACCAAAAACTACAGTATTGTAGAAGACCTTGCACAAGCACCCTATGCTATGTTGGCTCTCGAAGTCCTTCAAAGTTTTCCCGCTCAACGGAAGACGTTGTTAAAGGCCATTGGTGGAATTGAACCTACCAACACCAATTTGATAATCTTTGACTTGGAAGATTACATTACAAGGCTTCCCCCTCAATTAGAATTACAGATCCAAGTTGTTGTTGAAAACAAGAATATTTGTAGAACTATTATTGATGAAGGAGCCTCAAATTGTGTTATGTCTATTACTTGTTGGAAATCCATTGGCTCTCTTTCCCTCACTGAGTCACACAATAAACTTAAGTCCTTCAATGGTACAAGTTTTAAACCTTACAGTGTTATTCCCTCGTTGTCTATTACGTTGGAAGGTAAATCGGTCAATGTAGAGGTTGAGGTATTCGATGCACCTCTTGATTATAATCTTCTACTTGGTTGTAGCTGGATCGATTCCATGCGCACAGTTGTGTCTACCCTTTTCTGTGTGATATGTTTCCTGCACCAAGGAAAGGTCGTTACTGTTGACCAACTGGCCTTCTTCAATTCCGATTCTCGTACTAGCAATGTTCCTTTTATCTCTAAGACACCTCCCGGTTATGAGAATGTCGACGTGGGTCTGTTAAAAGATTCAACCTTGATGGGTACATTTCCAATCCCACCACCCAATATACCTCCTCCTTTTGTTGCTTTGATTAACATGATATCCACCTCTATTTTTGAAACCCCTGAGTCTTACGACATGTGGATAGTACCCGACCTCGTGATTGTCTTCGTTACGGTGAAAAAATGCCTTTAAGTATAGTCGAATCCATCTATCAATCTATTCAATCAACAACCCCCTCTCCTCCTCTTTGTGATACATCTACGGATCCATTTCATGTGATCTTTCCTACTAATGAGATGATCATGTCAGTCATTTCTTTGGAAGATACCCTATGGGAAAATGGGCATCATCGTTCTATCCTCTTTCTAGAGTGTGAAACCATAGAGAGTTACCAACGGATTTCGACTCCGTCGACCGTTGTTGTTGTTTCGTCAGTTCTTGATTCAACACACAATGTCTTGTACGAAGGGAACTTTAGTAAAATTTCACCTATCGTTCCTCTTAACATATCGATTAAACCCAAAATCGTGGAAAATGTTCATATTAGGGCCTCATGTTCTACTGATGAGGGCCACATGTATAAAGCCCTTTTTTCAGGAATTTCGTGAAATTTTCTGCTGGGGTTATGAAGAAATGCAAGGTATTGATCCTCATATCGTTGTGCATGAGATTAAGACATATCTCGATGCTAAACCTGTTCGATAGAGACTTCGCCCAATCCATCCATGTAAAGCTGCTGCTATCAAGCTTGAAGTTGAAAAACTTCTTAAAGCTGGCTTTGTCTATCCCGTGGCTTTGACCGATTGGGTATCCAATCTTGTTCCGGTAAATAAAAAGCAAGGAACCATCCACATTTTTGTAGATTATAGGGACATAAATAAGTCTTGTCCTAAGGACAATTACCAGACCCCTTTTGTTGACGACTATGCTGTGAGTGAAATCTTCTCTTTGATGGACGGTTTCTCCGACTATAATCAAATTAATATTTTACCTATGGACCAACACAAGACTGCTTTTATTTTCCCTTGGGGATCCTTCGCTTACCAGAAAATACCCTTCAGTCTCAAAATTGTTGGTGTGACCTTTCAGCGCGCTATGTCTTATGCTTTTCATGATATTAAGAACATTGTACAACCCTATTTAGATGATCTACTGGCGCATTCCATGCATCGTCAAGATCAACCAACACCTTTAAGGGCCATTTTCGTATGCTGTCGTTATTATCGCATACGTTTGAACCCACACAAATGTGTTTTTTGTGTGGAGTCCAACCGACTTCTTGGTTTTATCGTGTTGATACATGGGATTCAAGTAGAACCATTAAAGGTTGAGGCTATTCTTAATCTAGCTCGTCCTTCCACACTACACCAACTCCAAAGTTTGCAAGGGAAGGAAATTTTTGTGTGTCCATTCATCCCCAATTATACTGAATTATTGAAAGGATTCACTCGGCTACTCAAGAAAGGTTACAGTTCATATGGGATGATACTGCAAAAACAGATTTTGAGGCTTTAAAACTTGCCTTAACCCGTACACCATTACTATTTCCCCCTGATTATAACTAAGATTATTTCCTCTACTTAGCTGCTTCAGACTCTACCATTTCCATGGTTTTAGTTAAAGAGGATGATTCACATGATTCACATGTGATATATTATTTGAGTTGGAGTCTCATGACTACCGAAACCAAATACATACATGTGGAGAAACTGGCCTTGGCAACTGTTCAAGATGTCCATCGTGTTTGTCACTACATCTTATTACGCAGGACCACAGTTATTTCCGATTGCAACCCCATGCAACATATCCTCACTCGACAATTTCTTAGGGGAAAGTACTCCAAATGGATAGTGGTTCTATAGGAGTTTGACTTGGAATTCGAATGCACCAAGTCTAAGAAATATTTGGTTTTTGCCGAATTGTTATGTGAACTTCCCCCCACTGAGACATAAAATGTGGCAGAGGATTCCTTAACTAACGAATACCTCTTTCTGATCAGTTTTAATGACGTATGGTATAGAGATATCATCATATATCTCCATACTCAAACTTTCCGGCATGATCTATCTAGTATAGACCGTCTCGTATACGGTATCAAGCCCATCAATACATCATCCTTGGTGATACCCTTTACCGCCATGGTATTGATTCCATTTTTTGACGCTGTCTCACCTACGATGAAGCTGAGAAAGATTTGAATGACTGTCACTTCGGAGCATGTGGCGGTCATATGTCTAGGTATGCCACTGCCCAAAAGATCTTACGAGCAGGTTATTTCTGACCTTCTTTGTTTAAGGACTGCATTACTACTATTCAGAAATGACATGCTTGCCAAACTTATAATAACAAGATAATATCTCACCCTACTCCTCTTCACCCTGTAGTTTTCATTGGTCCATTCACCAAATTGGGCATTGACTTCATGACATGTAACCCTCACTCGGACGGGGGGCATGGATACATTATTGTAGCTGTGGATTATTTTACTAAATGGGCCGAGGTGATGCCTACATTTGATAACACTGGGAAAACTGCAACATTTTTCATATTCAATCATATCATTACTAGATTTGGTGTTCCCCAAGCTATCGTTACTGATCACGATAGTCATTTTCAAAATTTAATGATGTATGAAATTACTAACAAGTTGGGTATTTTCCATGAAAACTCAACCCCCTATTATCCATAGGCCAATGGCCAGGTTGAAGCAATCAACAAGGTTCTGTTAAGAACCAAATATCAATATAGCATAGAAAAACCTCAGAATAAGTACTCAACGCCTTGAAAAAGAGAGAATTTCAGATAATAAGCCTCTTCGAGGGGGCAACCTCCTTTTACCCCAAATAAATGTTCAAGTACAAGATGATTCCAAATGAAAATGTCTCCTTGGTATATATAGGAGACTAGGAGGTATAATTACAACTAATGGAATAAAGATGACATAAATAAAATAACATTACTAATGTAATATGCCCCAATTAAGGGGTAATGAGCCAATATTAGGGCTTAACATACCCCTCCCCTTGAGACAAGTGTTGTCCGTAACACTTGAGTAAATCTGGATGCTTCTGTATAAAAGACTCATCTTCCCAAGTGGAATCTTCAGCCGGTAGTTTCATCCATTTAATGAGATACTCTTAAATGGATCTATTCCTCAATTGGAAAATTCTTGTGTCAATGATGGCTTCAGGATCCAATATGATTTTTCCTTCCTCGTCAAGTTCTGGCAATATAGTTTGAACTGGGATCTTGTCACCTATAACCTTCTTTAAGCA
>SNQJ01S0005990.1:164301-184146 GCA_010110895.2 Picea sitchensis
TCAGAGGATTTAAACACTCTTCCAGTTGTCAATCGCCTCTATGGCCAGTCCTCATTCCACTGGAAGGTTTCCTTAGACTCTTCCTCTCCTCTAGTAGTTACACATAAGTATTTTCCACACCTTTGGTAGAAACCATCAGTAGTTTCTTTGCAGTTACAGTGCGAACCTTGAATTAGAGCCCAACTATGCTAGCTCCTTCCTCTTCCATGAATATCGGTAGTGACCACTAGCTATGCATACATTTCATCATTTCAACATTTTTCTCTTCAGGATTTCGAGATCACCGTGGTGGAGGATTTTAGTACTCTCCATTTCCCAACCCCCAAAGCTTTGAAAAGGAGCTAGTTTTCACTAACTCCTCCCCCCATATTTCATCGATGTGACCAAAGGTTGCGACCTCTAGCTAAGCCTAACCGTGTTTCGCATTTCATCTTTTCGGCAATTCGACATTCATGTGATCAAGTGTCTCGACACTCCATGTCGCGATCCCTGAAATGAAGCTTGGTTGCTCTAGCTCTTTCCTCTATCTCTCGCCGATGTGACCAATGGCTGTGACCATAGCTTTATTCAAAAGCTGCATTTCACAATTTCACGTTTCGACACTTCGGCATTCCTGTGGCGATGTGTTCTTGATGATCCATGTCCCGGTATCCGAAGCTCCAAAATGGAGCTTGGTTGCACTAGCTCCGATCATTTCGGCAATTCGCATTTCGGCCTTTCACGATTCTTGCGATGAAGAGTCCCGTCACTTGACTCTTCCAACTCCCGGTATCCGAAGTTCTGAAATGTAGTCGAATCAACGGTCCACACCCTTGATGATTCGACGATTATTCTCTGCCCTGGGACTTCATCCTTCGGGACTTTGGGGGAGTGATAGTGATAAAACTCTCGAAGAAAAAACTCTCGGAGTGAGGTCAATCTTGCGTCACTCGATGACATGTCGTGACCCGAGTGGCTGCCACGTGTCACTCAGAAATGTGAATTCTAGTGGGTTGAAATGCCAAATCAACTTGATACTTTTTGTTGTCTGATCATGCCACGTGTCATGGTCTTCCACCTATCCTTTCTAACGTGGTCTGCCACATTCACTTCCTGGAACTGTCAGCCTAGATCACTTCGTGATTTTGCATATCACGATTTCGGGTTTCGCGACTTCGGGATTCCTTATGATGAGAGTCTTTGTCATTTCCATCTCCCGATATCCAAAATCCTGGTATCCTATACTCCAAGCAATGCGCCTGTTTCGGGTTTTCACATTTCGGCACTTCGAGACTCCTGATGATGTGAGTCTTTGACATCTCCAACTCCCGGTAACCGAAATCCCGGTATCCAAAACTTCGAGTGATGCGCCTATTTCGTGATTTCGGGGTTTCACATTTCAGCACTTCGAGACTCCTGATGTTGAGAGTCTCTAACTTGTCCATCTCCCGGTAACCGAAATCATCCTCCTTTCAGGATTTCATACCCCGCTTCACCTGGGTTGTTAAAGAGCTTGCAGGTTCTCCTGGATCCAACACTGGTTGGACCTTGGGCTCAGATTGACGTTCATCAAGAATTCCCAATGGGATCCATCGTTGCATACTCTGATCTTGTCGAGCTTTCTCTGCAGCATCTACCCAAAATAATCCATCGATGTTGTACTTGCCATCAATGACAAGCTGCCTATAAAACATGCCAACACTTTGTTCCTTGTGAGTTTTATATGCCATGAAAACATTTAAATATAATTAAAGGTTTATTTTTATGTCAATATTTATAAAATATGGGATGCAAAAAAACATGGCTACTTAGAAATTGTTCAATTAATTGTTGATACTCCAACATAAACTCACAACTCATACTTAATCCCATGGAAATTAAATGTTCAAATTGTTCTTCTTTGTAGATGAGTACCTTGTAGAAAATATCCATGGACAATTATAATTTGATTAAAAATAAAAATGATAATAAATATGAAATGTTAAGTAAGGAAAAGACAAGCACTCTTTACAAATTTTGTGATCAACCATTTTCTGCTTGATCATTCTATCATATGTGATGAATGAGTTCCATTTTGTTTTGTTTTTTCATAACAACAAAAAAAATGACATGTGTATTTCATGTGATAAAACTCATTGATTACACACATAAAAAATAAATGATTACATACATTTGATGCATGTAGTTGTTGGGATAGCTTTTGTTGTTATTCAATTATTTTAATTATTTTATGATCTCTTTGTACAATTTTCTAGACATCCCTACTAGTGTGTTTCAGATATCATCTTGTTTGACATATTTGATTTTCTTGAAAAAGAAAAAGAAAAAAAAATCATTCAATATTTCAGCGAAGTAAAAATTGTAGGAAATTAATTTAGTAATTTTTTGGACTAGTATATACATAATATACAAAAACATGTGTAGCAATACTGCTTTCTAATTATTATTATTATTATTATTGAATGATTTTTTTATTGCAAGTCTCAGAGGTCTTATTGCCCATTGCTCTAGAAATGCCTGTTATAGTTTAAATATAACTTGGTTTTTGCATTTGTTGCATTGATTTTTGTACTATAAGTGAACAAATGTCTATATGGTTGTTTATGTATATTCATTATTTCCTATATATCCCTCATGGTATTTTATGAGTGTTGTAATTGACCTCTTTTCTTCCCTCAAACTTTTAATCATTATCCTTCTCTAATTGAACAACTTCGTCATTTCTTGCCTATTATTATCCATTTTTACCTCATTTACCATTCTTGAATAACATGAATGTTTTGGTTGAATTTATATATTAAATAAATTATTTTTGTTAGGATGAAAACTAAAATGCATGATTTATGTGTTTGGGTTGCTAACTTATTCGATTATAGGATTTAGGAAGAAAATTGTACATTTTGTTATTTGTGAGGGGTTGAGGGTTTTTTCATCAACATCATGATCGAATGTTTCATTTACCGGTATTGCATACTTTCTCGTCAACACAAGTATCAAATACTAAACTTGTCTAGTGCAACATATTTTCTCATCAACATCTGGGTATTTTCAAAAGACACGTATTTAGTTTTATTCAAAACCATTTAGGGTTGTTGACGAAGTATTGGGTAATGATATGGTATGCTACATAAGTTATATTGAGCACTACTCATAAGAGTGTTGTACATGTACACTTAGCTTTATTTAGTCAAGTGTAAGATGTGGTTTGGTGTAAACAATTAGTTGTTAAGAAAATAACTTATTTTGAAGTAGTTCCTCGGATGGGGTGACACATGGGCCACATGGGCCACACACGTCATTGGACGGGGTGATCATGAGGGAAGTTAAATCCTATCGCTGCCACCCTCCCTCCTTGTCTAGTCGTGATGGTTCTCATGAATACACTCCAAGCCTTAGTGCATCGGGCCTTAATGGAAGCCCAGGCTCTACTCCTCGACTTCAATATGATCTTTGATATTTCCATCACAACAACGCTAATGGCTGCCAGATCCATCAATGCCTCTGCCCTCCTAGTATTTTCGCCGTGCGAGAAGTGTTATATGGGGCGTTTAAGCCCAAAGCCCAACATTATTCTGTTGATCCTGCTCCAAGACTCAGCCTGCTCAGATGATTTTTATGCTTGCCTGGTGCTCTCTGCAACCATGCCATGAGAAGGAGGCAAGCCCTATCGAGGGCCAACCTACTAAAACATATTTGGATGGCACAACCGCCTGGGGCATGCCTCTTGAGCTCTCACGCTAGGATGAGACCACCCGGGCTATTCAGGGAAGAATTGGTTTGCGCAATCCCCTTCAAAGCCTTGGACTCACCATGACTAGGGACTTACCTCTTGAGCTCCAGTTCCATACCAGGACCATCCAGGTCTCTCTAGGATAAATTGGTATGCACATGATCATCAACAACCACATCCTTCCAGTACCAAAAGTCTCCAAGGTGGTTTCCCAATGGAAGAAGAATTTCCACCCAATTGGGAAAAATTCTTGCCTTTCCTTCCTTCCACTATCTTGGAGCGCCAACCTGCCACCTGCACCACCAGTCCATTTTAGGAGTCATTTGCTACACGATGCATAGTTGAAGAAGAAGCCTTACCTATGGAGGACCACTCAAGGTGCAATTTCGATGCCTCCATGGAAGAAGATCCCGTCACAGAATCTGCTTATACCTTTAACTCCATCGCTGCCACCTTGAAGGAAAAATAGGCTCAGGCGGACCATGGTCACCCAAATCTAGACTCCTACAGACTCATGGACGACCACCTGGTTTTAATCTTTGAAATGAGGAGGGACCTGAATGAGCAACAACATCACCAGATTTTCTTCAGAAAATGCCTGGACGCCCTGTATGCTTCCCTGTCAAGCGAGCCTGAGAAGATTCACTGCCTGACGTGCTATCAACCCTTCACCTTCAGACTTCGTCAAGATGGATGCCCTGGCTCCCTTCATGCATAAATTCTCACAGGTTTTTTTCTTTGGGTCAATGGCTAAAGTTTTGCAACTTTTGCCTATGCTAGTCTCTGGTTCAGGTCCGATAGGCTCAGGATTTATAGTCTCTGGTTCAGGTCGGGGCACCTAGTCCACCACCTGTTTTGGTTTCCACGAGAGTGGCAGAACATGTGGCAAGTCCCCTGGTTGTATTTTGACAATTGTAATCTTTGCCTTCTAGTTTTGGAACTGCGAATAGTTGTGACGCCTTTGCATTTTGGTTTCCACTTGGGTGGCAGAACAACTGGATTGCTCTCATGTATATCTGGAAACATAATTTTTTTTCTTTTGCAAGGTAATATATAAATTTTTATTTACAAAAAAAAAAACTTATTTTGAAGTAGTGATTTTATTTTTAAAGAACGTAGTTAAATAGTTTTTCAGTTAATTTCTAGAAGATGAGAAACCGCTAAAGAACTTATGGAATTTTTGTATAAAGACATGAAAATGAGAACTAAAAGGGGTTCGTTGTTTCTGGATTGTGAATACATATTTTTGGAATACAACTTATCTTTGTTGAACCTTGTTTTTATTGTTGGTTAGTTGAATTAACATACAGATCAACCAACAGACTGTAGAGAAAGGGCCACTCTACAGTTCTGCAATTTTATTCAGTCAAGGAGTTTCATTTCTATTCAAATTACCTTCATGCATTAGGTAGATCAGATTTTCTTTCAGTTTTAAGTTTTCTTGTTATGATTAGATAGCAAAGTCTGAATCAATTATGAGTACCTAATTTGCAGCAATGCAATAGGTTGAATTAGGTTCCTGGATAGGTTTAATAACATTATTTTAGATTCCTTTATTTTATGTAGCTTAAATTTATGTTGCAATGTATAATTTCCTGTAGTTTACATTTTCATTTTGTTGTATATTTTACCTGTAAGTTCAATTTTTTTGTTTTGTTTTCTAAAATTCCTGTAGCATAGTTTATGATTTGTTGTGTCAATTTTCTACAGTATAAATTTATGTTGATGTATAAATTTGTATAGAAAAACGTAGTGTAATTTGTTGTACAAATTCTAATTAGTATAGCTTAATAGTTTTTTCTGTTTTTCTATTAATTTAGGAAGAATCGGGACAATGATTTTTCCCCAAAAAACAAAATAAAAGAAAAACAATAGTTATCAATAAAAAATCCTAAGCAAGCAAAAGCCTAAAAATATGCATATATTGTGCGTGGTGTTTTCAAAGTTTTATGTTTCCCAGGTTGATAATTAAAGTAGGTTATTGCAATCGTCCTCGAGGTGTAGATTAATCGATGATGGAGTGTGTTGTTAAGACACTCTATAATATTAAGTCATCAGTTCAAATCCTCTAGGGACATCGTAAAATCCATCCATGTTAAGGGTTGGTGTGGCCTAGGCCGGGTGCGATCCTCGGTTGATTTTGATGGCTTAGATTCCCCTGGGTTGTGGTTTCTTAGCCAATGGTTACAGATGCTTTCCCAACAGGTTACAGGAACATTTCTAACAAACAAAAGAAAGGAGGTTATTGCAGTTAGTGAGTATTAATTCCAAGCATTGTCTAAGCTCGTCACTTTTTGGCATCGTTGACGGGGAAACACCAATATGTTTAGAGTATTTTTCTTTGCATTTGGATTTAGGAAATTATTCACTGGAATCTACTTCTCTTAATAAGAATGAATGAGGGGGAGAGATAAGTTTAGAAGGTTTCTTTGTAATACCCCTCCAATTTTTAATTCTAGGGAATCAAGTAAGAAAGGGGATTCTGCTTCAACCTCTCATACCTTAAAAGATGAACCTAAGGTTAAAATTGAACTAGATACACCATATATTGACTTGTGGGTATTCCACATAATATCTGGAGTAAAGTTTGAATCTATTGACTGGGAACTAGGAACTTTGTTCAACATGGGAGACAGAGAAGAGAGAAATGAGGAAGAAAGATGTATACCAAGGAATGAGCAATAAAATGAAGAAGAGGAATATACATTTCCTCTTATAGAATTTGATGAAGAGGCTAAAATGAAAAACATAAACCCTTCAATTCTTCCACTATTTTATGGAATACCCATAGAAGACCCAGACACCTTAGCAATTTTTTGTCGTAGATTCACTAAGAAACATCCTCATAATGAATGTTTTCTTGTTGTAGTAAAGTATGAAATGTCTATTCATAAAATTATGAAACTAGTAATTGTCCACAATTGTATGGTTTAAAAGAAATATACCAAAATATTGAACAAAATACTGAACAATCATACTTTATAAATCAACGAAGGTTTGGACAACCAATACCACAGTTTCCAAGGGGAACTCAATAACAATACTTTAATTCATCATGGTCTAATTGATATCATTCACAAAATAATCAACAATTTTAAAACAATATGCATCCTTTTCCATAGTTTCAAATTAACCAACAGTCATGGTAGCCACCTTTTTCTTATCCAATGAACTATGATCAACATCCATATGCAATTCAAGATAATTCATGGCCAACTCAACAACAAAATTTCCAACCTTATCATAATTGGCATGTACAACAACAACACATGTTGTCTCTACCTCCATTACAAGGCCCTAGTCCAACATAAGCAAGACCATTATAGTTTCCTGCTCGACCAAATCTAAATCGTAATAACAGGGCAAGGCATCCAAATCAACCAAAACCAAATAAACAATCATCAAATCAGTCAAATCAACCAAGTCAATGAATACAAAAAAATCATCCTCTTTATACCAATGAAGTGGGATATTTTCCAGCGTATACAATTTCTGCACTTGACGGTCAAGTCACTCATCTCTAGCCAGGAAAAGTGTTAGAAAATGATATACCCCTTAGGGTAGAAGATGTCAATGAAGAACAACCTGTGATTGAAGAGGAAAGAGAACAACTCCAACCAATTCCCTCTACTCCTGTTGAATTTGATATCCAACATTCCTTTGGTGACAAGGATAATATTATACCTTTTTCGGAGAGGCTAAATCAACGAAATCCAATCACAACCAACATTTCATATTTTGGGAGAATTGAAAATTTTATGTGTCAAAATCCCTTTGATTCAAGATGTAATGATCCAAATGCTCAAAGTATCATAAAATAACAGAAGTACACACCATGTATAAAATGCCAACGTGGAGCACAACTCCAAGAAGGATAAGTTACACAATAACTCCTTAAAGAATAGGGGAACCCCCTCCAAATAACCAAATACCATTCATACTTCCCAATTCCCCTCCAAATAATGAATACATGATCTCTTATATATAGCTATTCACAATTGCACATGATGCCCCTTTATCACTAGGCTATCCCTATTACATATGTATTTACACATTACATGTATATTTAGGCGCATATATGCCCCCTTTGGGGTCATATCATATACATTTAGCCATATATATGCCCCCTTTGGGTCATAACATAGTACCCTCCTTCAAGAATATTTGTCCTCAAAGCTTTGCATTTAAAGGCTTCACATGTGATGGAACCAAGTAATATGATTTTCTTATGTTCCTACTTTCTTCATTCCATTTTTGATGATCTATCCATCCAAAATCAATTCTTTTCGGTCTTAATCCTTGGTGTCTAGTTTTTGCATAATTTTCTTTCCTTTGATTCCATGTATTTTTGTTGAAGATTCTCCAATTTGTAGTGGTTGTCGGTCTCTAATAATAGCTTGTTGAATGTTATCTTGGTGATGCCTCGTTCCATGAATATTGACAAGTATTCCATCTTCCTCCTTCATAATGTTGATATCATCCTTCTTTTCTTCCTTGAAATGTTTCTTGGTAATGAGGATGTCGATACGGTTTCACATTTGACGGTTTTTCTTCACTCTTCAAATGCATTTCATTTATATTCTTTTAAGAGACAATGGCATCCTCAATAATCTTTGCTTGGTCCTTGATTACTCTAGCCTCAAAGATAATACCATCATATTTGGCATGTACATCCTCTAGATGGAGTTCAACTTCTTCAAGTATCTTCTGTTGACCTTATTGAATCTTGATTTCTTTCTCCTTTTGAAGCTACAATGTGACCCCATCTATCAAATTCTGACATCCTCCTTCAATTTTGGCTTGCATTTTTTACTTTACCTCATCCGTATTTAAGGATTCCTCAACCTTCTTGCCAATTTCCTCTTGTTGTCTTTTGGTAGATTCTTCATCCAAGATCCTTCCTTCTTCTTTATTTTGACAATTCTTATTTTCTTCTTTAAATATCTTAATCTCATCCAATAGTTTTTTATTATGGCTTCGTAATCTACATATCTCTTCATATTTCTTTTTCAAATCTTCCCTTGATTCATCTTTTTCCCACTTGCCTTTGCTAGTCTTTTCTTGCTTCAGGTTCTTAACCTCCTTAATGAGTGATTCATTAAGGGATATTATCTTATATATCTCCTCACCCTTCTTCTTAATCTCTTCCTTTGCTTCTTTTAATTCATCTTGAATTCTATACATTTACTCCATTTTTGTATCCCTAATCCATTTATTTGAGAATAGTTTTTCAAATTCTTCCCATGTGGAGTGGAGTCTAGTATCTTCATCAAGGCTTCTCCACCACTTATGATCTCCACCAAAAAAATAAAAATATGCCCCACAAGGACTTACACCAACCCTCATACAATATTCCTTTACCATCCTCAACCATTCCATGGGACTGATTTCATCTTTATCTTTATCTTCACTAAAGTTAGGTATTGCCATTGATTCTTAATTGAGGTCTAACCCCAACACTTGACTTCAAACCTCAATATATTAAGGATAAATGTCTAAAATAGTTATAATCCTCGTTCCAATATAATATTATAGCATTTATATTTCCAACTGAATTTGAATAATCTCAATCGGACATTGCAATAAAAAGTTATGATAGTTTTAAGTCAACATACCTTGGAAACCCCAATTTGGAGTCTATCCTCCTAGCCGAACTTCCTTATGATGTATCTCTGCAATTTTGACCCTTTTGAGTCTGAAATTGCAACCTTTATAACTCTCAAATTTCTTCCCTACAATTCCATAGGTCTGACCAAAATTGGATGTGCCAAGTGGAAGTTATGGTAACTTCCCCACACCTTGCTGATTTTTGGCCTTTCTAGGAGAGCACACTTGTACATCATAAACCATGCACAATGATTGATATACGATTCTGAAACTTGTACCAGATATACTATGTCCAGTCCACTATTCAATGCAACTAGTCTTACTCAATTTGGATCCTCTATGAATAATTTATAGTTGTTTTATCTGGAACACTTGTTTGAGACTAGTCAATAGGACTAGTCAGATACCCTATCTTCCACAGAGTGTAACTATGAAAGTAAAATGACCCATAAGCTAAAATTCATACCACAGGTACTGTGATAAGTGATCTCAATATCCTCTGAGTTTTTCCTTCTGAAATGGCTATGAGAAAATGTTATAATGAAAATTCTAAAATGAATTTAATGAGGAAGAAAAACCCTAGGATCGATTCTCCGATACCAAATGTAATGATCCAAATGCTCAAAATATCATAAAATAACAAAAGTACACACCATGTACATAATTTCAACATGGAGCACAACTCCAAGAAGGATAATTTACACAATAACTCCTTAAATAATAGGGGAACCCCTCCAATTAACCAAATACGATTCATACTTCCCAATTCCCCTCGAAATAATGAATACATGATCTTTTCTATATAACTATTCACAATTACACATGAGGCCCCTTTATCGCTAGGCCAACCCTATTACATATGTATTTACACATTATATGTATATTTAGGCCCATATATGCCCTCCTTTTGGGTCATATCATATACATTTATCCATATATATGCCCCCATTGGGACATAACACAAGCCATAAAAGACATTCCCATTTACAATAAGTCCATTAGAGATCTTTGCATTAAGAAACCTGGGAGAAAGAAACAATATCCCCCAACGATCCATGTGATAGTACAGTTGTCTGAACTTATGTTAGGACAAACTGTTAATCCAAAGTACATCGATCCAAGAAACCCTATCATGCAAGTTCATATTGGAAAAACTCCATTTTCAAGCACTCTAATTGATTTGGGTGCAACCATTAACATAATTACTATAGAAGTCATGGAAAATTTGAATCTTCAAAATATAATGCATCAAATACCAATAGTTTTTCAAATGGATGACTAGTTAGAAGTCAAGCCTGAAGGGATCTTGAAAGATATAGTAGTTACAATAGATTATTGGGAATACCCAACATATTTTATAACATTGCATCCAAAAAAAAACTGGGGTGTTATACTTTAATCTTAGGGTGTGTATGGTAACCAATTGCATATGATTATATGGAATGTTTCTCTAGAAACATGACAAATTCACAAGGGGAATCAATTAAAAATCTTACACTTTCTCCTCCAACAAAATGAATCTTGGAAATAGAGGAACCTTTCCGGATCCCATCTAATGATGGAAGTGATTATTATGTTGAAATCATCTATTAAATTCTTACAATTGACCAAGACTTAACACTAAAGGAACCATTTGATGGAAGAATGGTCAAACTTCATGCAAAATATGTATCCAACAATCGTTGAAATTAGGGAGTGTAATCAATAAACTAAAGGAGAAGGGACAAGTTCTAATACATATACATAAATTAATAGTTTTAATGATTCATCTTAACTTTCTACTGATGACATTACTCCCCAATATTTAGATGAATATTTTATAGAAGAGTATTTTAATCATCAAGTCAAAACCACAGATATTTCTCCAGAAAAATATCTAAACATAAACAAAAAGCTACAACCATTTCAACAACGAGAGTTGTAGAAATATTCTGCAGCGTTTGCTTGGGATTAAACAGATATGCATGGGATTGATCCATCTATTTCTATGCACCATATATATATTCAAGATGGAATTAAACCTATTTGTCAATGAAAATGTAGAATGAACCTTGTCCTCAAGGATATAGTGAAAGATGAGTTGTATAAACTCTTAATAGCCAGGTTTATTTATCCAATTTATAATAGTGAGTGGGTTTCTTCACTTGTGTTAGTTCCTAAGAAACGAGGAAAATGGATCATTTGTGTAGATTTTAGGGAACTCAATAAAACTACTAGAAATTATCACTTTCCATTACCCTTTATTGACCAAGTTTTGGATTCGTTGTCTGGTAGGTAATATTTTTCTTTTCTGGATGGTTTTAGTGGGTAGAACCAAATTCAAATTGCACCAAAAGATCAGGAAAAAAAATATTCACATTCCCTTGGGGAGTTTTTGATTATAGAGTTCTAACCTTTGGATTATTGAATGCACCAACCACCTTTCAAAGAGTTGTTTTGAGTATTTTTTATTTATTTAATACGAGATTGTGTGGAAATTTTTATGGATTATTTCACTACTTTTGGGAATTATTTTGATGAAGCACTAGTAAGATTAGAAAAATTTCTTCAGATATACGTATAAAATCATCTTTCATTGAGTAATTAAAAATTTATTTTAATGATGACAGAAATAATTGTGTTAGGACATCATATTTTTGCTAAAGGTATTCAAGTTGATCTTGCTAAAATTGTTGTTATTACAAATCTTCCAATTCTAACAAAAAAACTATTGTTTTTCTATGTGAGATATCAATGATATATTATAACAATGATGAGTGTTCCATATATAGGGAACATATGGTTACCATCCATGAAAGGATGCATCCCTTGAATAATAAATAACTATTTATTATTATTATTTACTTATTGTATATGATATTTAATAATCAATAATTATATTATTAATTATTATTCTAAGAGAATGTCTTCCCGATGTTGTCCAAATATAAACACTCCCTCTCAATGAGGGAGACACTCTGCATCATTCCAAGGTTGTATCAAAAGTATACAAACTTCACCCTATACTCATGACACTTGTTTTCCAGTCTTGGGAGACGTCTCTCTCCCACCTGAACTGAGGAGAAACTCCTTCTGCGACTCTCCCTTTTGAGCCAAGTGACTCTCTCTGAGACCAGAATCACTCTGGGTCTGCATGTAATAGCATATATTATCTTGAGTCTTTATCATTCCTTGTCAAATCACCATGACTAGGAAAAATACCATTATGAGAACTTTCACCACAAGTACACACCTATGAGTGAATGTCAGCTTGATGCTAATTGACACGTGGAAAACACTTCAAGCACTTCGAGTCCATATTATTCCTTGTCATGATCAAGGAAGGACTACGTTTGGTACCATTTACCACAAGTGCACCTTTATGATAAATGTATCCTATCTCCCTTGGTCTGTAGCCCAATCTAGGAGAAGTTCTGCCTGATGATGAAACATCAACACTCCCTCTTAGCTAGAGAGGTATTTTTCCATAATAGTACACAACTACTGTCAGAGACACATAGTCTCCGCCAGTGGTACACAACCACTATAGTAGAAAATGGTTTGTAACAAATGGCACTCCCATGTGGACTTCTAGAGGATACTCCCTCTAGTAACACTTCGGGTCAACTCCCCATAGTGTGTGACGTCAAGGGTCAACTCCCTCGATATGTCCTCATGTTATCTCCACATGGGACATTGGGATATAATCCCAAATGCACTTATCCCTTCTCAAATAAGTGTCCCACTTATCCCTTCTTGAATAAGTGTCCTCATAGATCAACTCAACTCAATTCATAGAGGAGTACGATATGGAGAATGTTTGTCACACATGGCACTCCCATGTGGACTTCTAGAGGCTACACCCTCTAGAAACACTAGGGTCAACTCCCATAATGTGTGGCATCAAGGGTCAACTCCCTTGACATGTACTCATGTTATCTCCACAAGGGATGTTGGGATATAATCCCAAACACACTTATCCCTTCTCGGATTAGTGTCCCACTTATCCCTTCTTGGATAAGTTTCATTACAGATCAACTCAACTCAGCCACAAAGGAGTATGATCTAGAGAATGTATCAGGAAGCTGCAAACATCAACACTCCCTCTCAGCAAGGGAGACATTCTCTTCCACACCAAGTCTATCACATAAGCACTTGAACTTCATCTTGGTTTTCTAAGAACATCAACAACCTACTCATCTGTAGGAAGGTACAACACCAAAACTTCCTTCCTCTGCACCATGTCTCGGAGGTAATGGTACTTGATCTCAATGTGGTTTGATTTTCCACAAAGCACTATATTCTCTTATATCTTCACACAACTTTGGTTACCATAATGAATAAAGGTGGAATCCATCACATGTTCATATAAATATGCAAGGAGCTTGCAAATCCACACTACTTCACGGGATAACATACTTAATGCAATGTACTCTGTTGATGCTATGCTCAAAGCCACATAAGTCTGTTTCCTGCTACACTAGGAAACCATGGAAGATCCCAAAGTGAAGAAACACCCGAAGGTTCTCATTTTGTCAATTGTGCTCCCTGCCAAATCAGAGTCAATATATTCCCACCATATCATATGAATAATGGAATTATATCTTAGACCATTTCCAATTATGCCTCGTAGGTATCTCAATACATGCTTCGCAAAAATCTAGTGTGTCTATCTTGACTAACTCTTAAATTGGCTAAGTGCACTCACTGCATAACAAATATTTGGTCTGGTGTTAATCAAATACATCAATGATCCAATCAGCTGTCTGTACAGAGTCAGATCAATTTCTTCAGAATTGGAAGAAGACACACTTAGTTCCTTCAAATTCCTCACCATTGGTGTAGCCATGGGCTTCAAGTTCAACATCCCAAAATTCTTCAATATCTCTGTTAGTGCAATTATATCCATAATATATTACCAAACATAAATTATCGACCAAGATTCGTAATCAATAGAGATGTTACACTATATGTGCCGGAAATAGGTGGTTTACTATGTTTGATGAGTATAGCCTATATAAGTAAATAATATAAAAACCAACACTCTATTTTCACACTTCAAAGATAACACTCTTCACACGATTCAAAAATTAGAAAACAAAACTCATATACAAGCATATGATATAAATTTCTTGCTCAGGTGATGGATCTGTTCAATGTTGGCTCATGAAAGGGAAAGATGAACTTTGATTTGATCTCCTGGAGAAACTACACTAACAATAATTAACACTCTTCATATTTAAAAGAAAACTGAATCAATCCTAGAAGAAATACCAGGTAGAGTAAAGCACTCCATTATAGGTGCATGTAGGGTGAGAGATGGAGGTCTTGATTGTGCATGAGTTTGCAATGTGTATTCTAATCAATTTTGGAAGAAAACTCTAAGTTTGGTGGAATACTCCATTAAAGGCTCGTGTATGGTGAAATATGGAGATCCAAACTGATCCTATATTTGCAAAATAGAAACAAAAATTAAAGCATTCAATCTAACAAATGCATGCACTCCAAATATTCTCTTACAGGAAACAAGATTGTCCATTTACTAGCTTATGAAGGTGAAAGATGGATTTTGATCTCATTTCCTGTAACAACTCAATTCAATAATAACTTGCAAGCAATCTCTATCTAATTTTCACACTTCTTTAAACCAATGACATTCAAAAAGTAAATCAATGCAACTTGACAATTATGAAAAACTATTTCATTCCTACATAGGAAACACATGTTTTAATGAGATGTTCCATTTGTTGGCTCATGTAATGTGAAGAATGGACTCTCAAACAGTTCCTATGGTGCCACACCTTGCAAGATAAAAACTGAGATTAAAAGGAAACAATTCAGAAATAAATGATCACACACATAAATCATAAATGCTCACACACATAAATTATAAATGATTATAAATATACCACTAGATTATTGTTCACAACTTTTGATGCATCCACACTTAGACTATATTGTAACTCACAACTTACTTACATCAAATATTTCTACTCACAACTGATATGTACAAAATCACACTACACACATACTTACAGAAATTAGATCCATGTTGAAATTACAATAATCTTGCCAAGTTGGACGGGTGGGCCTTTTTCGATGCCGACATGGCATCTTAGAGGGAACTCACAGAATAATAGGCTTTAAAGAACACATGGAATCAATGAAATTAACTTAAGATTAATTATTCAACAAGTAAGTTTACAAAAGGAATATGTTCAGGAATCCAATCTACAACATAACAATTATTATCTCTTCCTCAGACCTATGAGGTCTTATTTATACATAAAATCCATGGAGGAATGGATGAAACCGAATCCCCAAACTCAAAAAACAATTTTTACAATTTTAGGATAAATCCCAAAAATCTGGGTTTTTCATCAATTTGGGTAGATTCGAGTTAGAGATCCACCGATATATTCTACACCAATTTGAATTTTTGAAAAGTGTCCTCAACTTACTCAATTTTTCACATTCTAGACAAAACCCATATCGTATAAATTCTAGATCTGATACCATATGCATGGAAATCGAGGCACAAGTTGATGGTTTGAGATTTTTACTAATTTTTGCAGAATTATTCCCCCTGAGTTGGAGGTCCACATGTGTGATATGGGTGAATTTTGACACATGTGTCCACATGTAGACATCGTTTTGGACAAAACCGATGTCCCCTATTTTCTTCCAGAATCATTTCAATTTTTCAAACTATTTCTAGTACCAGACGGTTGTTGATGTTGGTACTGGCTGAGCACATCATTGGTACTGGATGAGCTCAGAATTGGTATTGGACGAGCTAAGTACTGGATGAATGTCGAAATAGGTACCAGATAAATAGGAGTTGTTGTCATAAGGTCTTCTTAGATCATTCAAAGTAATTAGAGAGATTAAAACATCAAATATTCAATCCAAATCATTAATAAATCATCTTAAATCATGATTAAACAAAGTTACCTCATATGTACACAATAATGGCTAAAATACATATCTTTTGAGGAAAATAGAAACATAGTGCATATGTATGAGGATTTTTTTGTCAAGATATGGAACAAGATAAGGCAATTGGATGTGACAAAAATGAGGCTCAATATCCCCCCCCATGCCTTATCCATTGCATGTTCTCATGCAACAATGATCTTCAAAATTTCAAAATTGATGGTACTCCTTTTTATCACTCCATAAATTCCCAGAGGTTGTCAAGAAAGAAGAAATCTACGAGAGATAACTTTATCCAACCACTTTGAAACTGGAATCTAGCCCTAGCAGTTTCAGAGAGGGATCTCTCTGTATGATTTAGCTCTGTTTAAATTTCAAGATATTAGGCTAGTTATATAAAATAAGATTGATTTGTTTGTTGTTATTTTTGTTAAGTTGGTTGAAGGGGCTTTACACATCTATTGGGCTATGGGGTCTGTGTTATAAAGATAGAAATCTAAACCATAAACAAAAAGATTCTTTTCACATGGTAAGATAATGCATTCGTTGGATTCTTTTAGCAGTAAAATGATGAAAAGCAGAAAAGATGAGAATATCAATTAAAGTAAAGAAGCAGTTAAGAATTTCTTCACTGTAATATCAGAAGATAAACATTAATATCTTTCAAAGTCTAAGATAGGGTATACAAAGATAAATCCTGCAACATGCATTACTTTTAAAATATTTAGATTAGAAAACAATATGACAACTGAGCAAGAAAAACATTCAACATAGGAAGAAAACATCACCAATGAACAACACGCGAGAATCCTGTGAAATGTCTCTTTGTATTAATGGAAGATCTCTTGATAAAAATATTACAGTCTTGTAGCTTGCAAAGCGTAAAGATCAACCCTCAATACTTCAAAGTTTGAAGTATTTATTATTGAAATTACAAACGATCCTGTCATTTAAGATCATGACGTGGCTAATCTAAATTTAGCTAACTAACTTAACATGATACAAAAATTTAGGAAACTGCTTGATGACGTGTTGAACTTCATGCTGATTTCTTGGGGTGAACCATTGGTGAGGCCTCTGCATGACCTCGTCTGACTGGATAGCTGACTAGGCTTGGACACCTCATTGACTACTCGATTAGATTGCAAATCTCTTCCCATCGAAGATGAATGGGAACGCTGACTTTGAGAAACCTTTGGTATACTTCATCCATCTCTGTGTACTTGGCAAAAGTAGGATTGATGATGAATATGTACCAGATCTCATGCTGTATGCTGATGTTGAACTGTAAAGCATCTAGGAATGCCTTGCCCGTGATACTTCCTTGTATTCCTGATAATTTTGAGCTATCCTTAGCCATAGTGGCTAGTTTCTTTTAGTAATCGACAAGCGTCATTAACTTTTCATTTATAACTCTCATACCAGGAAGGCCTTTCTTTTGTAGAGCTTCGATCTTGCTAAAAAATCTTTGTACTCCTGCATCCATGGTCTAGACCTTTTCCTCCAGCTGTAGCATCAGTCCTCTCTTGGTCAGGACCCTCTTGACCTCGACGATGGTCTCTGTCCTATCTTCAATCTTCAACCCTCTAGCTCCTCTCTGGTTTTGGAATTTATAAATTTGATGATATTAGTAGCTTCTGTGGGCATCTCTCCCAGTTCTGCTCTTATCTTCTCGATGGCTTGTTGACTTCTTTGCACCAACTCGTTTTTCTCAAACATGATTTGTATCATCAACCATATTTCATTCATGGACTTGGTGATGTCCATCCAGACACTTTCTTTGACCTTAGCCAGTGTTTTTCCTGCCACTGTTTGCTTCTAAATCTGTTGCAATTCCTATTTGAGCTGGTCTGAGGTTTGTTTTTCCTTGGAGAAGCTAGTTTGGTAAGAAGACTTGAGTTCCTGAAGGTTCTCAATCTCCTTTTTTAATCTGCTAATATCTGTCTCTTGCAAATTCATTTCTTCCATGGATTTAGCTAGTTCAACAGTATTCTCTAGGGCTGTCAGTGGAATTGCCAAGGGAATTTATGCAACAGATGTTGTGCTCACTCCTGTGAGTGGAACTGCGCTTAGTGGAATGACCTCCATGGGCTTTGACTGCTCCTTCTCTTTTACTAGATTTTCCAATTCCGCTTCCATTTCTTTCAACTGCACATTCTGCTCCATAATGAGCTTGAGCATATCATCCTTCTCCCCTTCTGTCTCCCCTATTTCCTTTGCCTGTGAATCTTCTGTTGGAGGCAATTTCAATTGTTTCCTTCTAGATGCTATATCGACATTTTTCTTTTTGAGAATCTCCTCAACTGCTTTCATGTTCGAGGGATCATATCCGATCTTGAGGACCAATTCCTCCAACGTCTTAATCCTGTTATCTTTGGAAAAGGATGATATTTTTTCTAACTTCAGCTACATCTGGACATTATTCAGAGATACTTGTAACTTGGAGGCAACAGTGGAAGCATGTGCCAAAGTGGAGAAAACCATTTCTCTAGTTTGCCTATGCAGATCCATCTGATCAATTGGATGCACATCTTTAGTCTGAAATTCAAACGTTTCCCTTTTGTAATCGGTGATTACCTTCGGGTTTGGCACCTATGCTTGCATAAATTCCATGTGCATTCTACCCTTCTCAGTGTCAAATGCAGACAACAGTCGGTGTTGTGCAGTGGATGTTTGCTTCCAGAACTGAGCATACGTGCTACTGGTCAACGTCTGATTTTTCTTTTTGATCAGATCATACTTCTCAAAAATACTCAATTTTGGTCCTATTTTGCTCGGTTGGCTAGTTGGTGGAGTATCTGTAGGCTTTTTGGGAAACACTGTAGTCATGATTTGTTTGCTGCTTGTAATAAGGAGCGATCGATCAACCTCCAAAGTGGTAGTGGATTTCCTTCCCTTTTCACCGACCGTGTCGGCCGCCTGACTCGTTTTTGGCCTCTTGGTATGTAGTTGAAATTCTTTGGATGATACTTCAGTGACAGAAGGCGAAACATCTTGCCTAGGCCTTTTCTCCTTGGGAGCATGTGGTGTAGTTGTCTGTGAGATAGTGACCGAAAGGTCCTCCTGTTCTGTCTCAACCAGAGTGTTTGGCTCCCATTCTGTCTGGTTGGTGAATTTTTCTATCTCAGGCTTGGATGTGTGGACATATGGGATGTTCTTATCATGGATGATTTTAGGGGCGAAATTTCGCTCATGGGCGAAATTAAGGGGGTTCCAAATTTTTATTGGGCGATTTTTTTGTATTGTAGTGGTTTTTTTTAAATTTTGTTATTCGTCCCTAATTTATTTATTTTTTTAAATCATATAGAGGGTTAGCCCATGTGTTTTTATGAGGGAGAGAGGAAAAATATATATTTCGCCCTTGAAATTTGGAGCTACAAGCGTCTATTCGCCCCATTTCCAGAAATATGGGAATTTCTTATAGGAACTTCGCCCTCACATTGGGTATAAATCAGGGTTTACGGTTTAATTCAGTAAAATTTCATGGCATGGGAAGCTACACTCTTCCGTTCGCCCAATTTCTAGAGAATAAGGGGATTTCTGTTAGCGATTTTACCCTCCCATCTGTTATATAAATCACGTACGATTTCTTGGTGGAAAAGAGCACCATTGAG
>SNQJ01S0005990.1:193656-220266 GCA_010110895.2 Picea sitchensis
TATATATATATAAGAATTCACTTTGTTGACCAATATCTTATGACATTTATTTGCAACTGGGAGTTTTAAAATTGTGAAAAATAGAGTCAATATCTTGTAGGTATTGTAAGCATGCTTATGTAAGCTATGAGGGGGTTTATAAATATTGGTGAGTAATTTCTAAAAATATGAAATATCTAGTAAAAATAGTGGTTTTTTAGTTGGAAAGTTATAATGGAAGAGGGCTCAACAAAAAGGTATTTATTAATTTCTAGTGAAATTAAAGATATTATTTAATATCCCACCAATATATACTATGTCACAAGTTCACTAAGTAAAAACCTCATACATAAAAGTTAATAAAAAATATATCAACAATCCAAAAAAGATATAACTATTAACACAATGATTACAATTATGTTAATAGTAATCATAATTAACATTTTAGTTCGGGAGACACTCCCCATGTTTTGTCTTGAATGCAAATGTTACCTTATGTTTACACTACCAATCACTTAACTTTGTAATGAGTTTTTATAAAGTTGTTTTAAGTGGTTCTTTTATTAAAGTGACTTTTTAATAAAGTGTACCTCTAATTTTAAAGTGACTTTATTTCATAAAGCACTTATGTAATAAAGTGAAATCACTTTAATATTTTAAGTGATTCATTTTGAAGGGAATGGATCATGACCTATGATTTTGAAAAAGGAAAGATCTAATCTTGGCCTTTGGATTTAGGGTTGGAGAAGGTGAAAATACACTTTGGAGAGAAAAATGTTATTTTCATATTTATAAAAGAATGCATTGGGTAGTCTGCAAGACACATCCAGAAGACTAGAGGAGTTGAATGAGATATATTTTATGAGTAAGCTTGAGAGAGGAAAGTGAGCAGATTGGAGAGAACATTTCCCAAGGAGAAAGAGGGCAGAAATCCCAAGATGATTTTTTGTGTGTAGTGTTGTTACATTTTTCTACTGTTGGGTCGTACTATACAAATCCGAACAGTTTGTGCAACGGGAAGGGGGGCATGGTTTTCGAGGCAGTACAACACTCTGTTGGGCAAGTTTTTCGAGACACCGATTTGAAGGAGGTTGTTTTTGTGGCTGTGAGGTATTTCCCTTGGCTGGAAATGTGTATTTGTTGATGTACTATACTTTCCTGAAAACTCAATAATATTTCTCTCTCTAGTTGGTTTCCCCACATTGGGGTTTTCCATGGCTTTTGCCTAAATTTATGAGTTTTATGGGTTGTTGTCCATTGTGTTTATTTCCTCTGCATATTTGCTTATCAATGTGTATTTTTTCTTAGGGTAATTTTTGAATATGGGTTTGAGGCATTTATAAAGTTCATGCAATACAATTATTTCTAGATTTGTAAGTGTTTGACAAAAATTCTAATTTACTAATTTTTGTCATTAAAAATCTACAATTGTTATAAATTTACATCTAAATGTTATGGTTTCAAAACAATTTTATGATATATTTTGTAAGTGATGAAACACAAAAATAAAAAAATAATTTCAACTACTAACACAATGTAACTTAAAAAGGATATCACCCAATGACAATAACATCAAACAATGATTTAATTACTAAAACTATGTAATAATAATTTCAACTACTAACACAATGTAACTTAAAAAGGATATCACCCAATGACAATAACATCAAATAATGATTTAATTACTAAAATCATGTAATAAATTGTGGTTGATTAATAAACTTGAGTTTTTCTATTTTTCATCCACTTTAAATCCTCAAAAATATATTCAGTCTTTAATGAGTTGAGTTATTATATAAACAAACTATTTATGACCGTTAAAACTGGATGCTATGAACAGACTTAGAAAAACAAAAAAGAAAAAGCTGAGTTGAGGTATTATATAAACAAACTATTTAGGGCTGTTAAAACTAGATACTATGAACCGTCTTAGAAAAGAAAGAAGAAAAACACTATTTATTGGTATTAAACCCATTTATTGGTATTAAGCCCAGATGCTATGACTAATGACGAAAACTCCTTATGTAAACGAACCATGTATTCTGTTAAAACCTGATGTTATGTCCACTAAACTAAATGATACTTTTGTATTAAAACAAGCGAGGAGGTTAAACTCTTTATGTTAGATAAGCTACAGCGTTACACATTTCAATTCAAGGGATGTTAATTCAGGGGAGGAAAATGAAAAGTTTCACTTTAATTGTTTGTCACAGTTAAAAACCATGATTATCATGGAAAGAAGCAATAATAATATAGACTTATTTATTATCCCATTTATAAAAACCTACGTACATGGTTAGTAATAATGATTCTTGTTTGTCACTTAAAAACAATATAATTATTTATTGATTATCCCTTCTAAAACCTGCATGGTTACCAGAAGCTTTTTTGTAAGGTTCCCTTGCTCAATAATAATGATTCTTGTTTGCCAAGTTAAAACTGATTACAATGAACAGAAGGAAGAATATTATAGAATTCTTAACCCATAATCTCATTTAATAACCTACTGCTCTTTTTTGTAGCGTTACTTGGCTAAGTAATAATGATTCCTAGTGGAAGAATTGGAATAATATGGGCTCTTCTGGTCGATAATGACAAACATCAAGCTTTTAAAAAAAAACTATTCGAAATATATAGAAAGAATTCAGAATAAAAGTATACATCTTAACTGTTTCCTGAATTAACCAGTGGATTAACTGCAAGTAAATAGTAAAGGGTTTTGTTTAAATGTTATTTGAAATGATTTTTTTCTTATAAATTCATTTTTGAATGCAAAAATAGATTCAGCATACTGAAAAACACCTGAAACATTCTGTTTATACAAAAATAATCACTCAAACTTAGAAAGTTTAGATTACTACAATAGTAAAGTAAACATGAACAAACAAATCATAAATTGAATATGATAAACAAACAAATAGTAAATTGGATATGATAACCTGATTACTAAGTTGAACTTATCACTAACATAGACCCATCTTAATTTAGATTCTAGGAAAGATCCATAAAAATCAAATCTATGAAGCTGCAAACCCTTCCTCCTTAACCAGTTTTAAAGTGCAACTCAAGATTTAATTATCTCAAACATATATATATTATATATATATTAAAGCCAAACTGTAGAATGCGCTTCACTGTACGCAAAGAGAATAGTAAACACAAACAATCCAATAGTAAAACGAATATGATAACTGGAATACTACCTTGAGCTTATCAAGAGCTTCTGCTGCTTCTGGTCGGCTGTTGTCGGACGCGCTCAAGGCCCCCACAAAATTTTCCTCTGTTCCAAAGAATCCGACTGTTGCTCCTCGGATATCCCAGAATCCGACTGTGTCTGGTACATCTGCAATATTCCATCTTTCATAATGTTAATTCTTTCAAACAGAGTTGACTTACAGTAAACAGTACTTGTGGGTGGCTTGGCTTAATATGAAATTAGATGCAAACCTAGATTCGGTCCAACCTAGCCGATTTGATAGACGAACATTGCCAATGTAAACTTTGTGGTTGTCCACCACTCCGCAAATACCTTCTCCTTCCAGTATGTCGAAATCCTCCACGTCTGTTGATGGCTCTAGGCCCTTCTGCAGTATGAAACAACTGCAACTGACATGGGATGACTTGATCTACTTTCAAGGCTTGCTATACTGCAATATTCATTCAATACTTGAAATATGACTAAGGTTTCTTCATTCAATACTTAAAAGATGACTAATGTTGTAATACCCCAAGGACTAGCCTCATTTTGTATTTATGAATTGTAAATAAGTTTTGTAGGCTGGTGAGCCGAGTGTTGATAAGCTGGTGGGATTATGTGTTTATTAGGCCGGAAAGCCTAAGTGTTAAAAGCCAGGAGCCTGATTTTGTATATGTAATTATACATATCATTAAAATAAAATATAAACACCGCTGCGTGTAGACCGACCACAGAGAAAGAGTGATGGGGGTTGGGCAAGGGAGGGGGCTAAGTATTTGGGCCTAGGAGATAAGCTAAAGGGCTTACCTCTAGAGGAATAATATTTTAATATTATTTCCTAAAGGCTAAGGTGGACAATTGATGAATGTTGTCCTAAGTTCCTGGAAAGGGAACGTATGCTAAGTGGACTGGATGCAACTCCACGGAGACAGGTGTCGACCTGAGATCATAAAGTTAAAACCCAAGAGTCAAACCATGGAAGGGATTCGCTCCAATTCTTCCATCCTTCACTTGAACTCGTTGGCCTCGGACGTCGACCTCTCATTACCTATGCACAATTGAGAAAGTTGCTCACAAGAAGGGGGTTCGCTTGCCATTTCCCATCCGTCGTCTAACTCATTGGGGCCTCTGTGTCTTCCCTCTGCATAACGACGCATCTCTGAAAACCAGAAAGGGAAGCCGGCCTATGTGATTCGGGAACCCAGTCTATCCGTAGTCTGAACCCGAAACCGGGATGATCGACCTTTGCATTGTTTCCTGGTCATGTACCCAGAAACCTATGGGAAAACCAATAGACTGATCCGTGTCTCCGAGGAAATCCGAGTATCCCGTATTTTTCTGAGCCGTGTGGTGTCATAACTGTGGGTTGTTGTGGCCACACAGTTCCTAGACTGAGTGTGGCTCATTGTCTTGTGTTCGCTTGAGCCGTGTTGTGTCTTAGCATTAGGTTGTTGCCATTTTCGGTGTCCATAACTGTCCCTGTTGGTGCTATCACTCGTATGCTAGCCGAATGTTGTTGCAGTATTTCTTAGGAGCTGAATTGAAGAAGCAAGTTGTGAGGCCTGTGAGAAACTCTCCCAGGAGAGATAGTTTGTTGGGGAAGTGACTTCTCTTGGAAGGGAGTCCCATAGCACCTACAGTATTATGAGACTTCTGGTCCAGCCTGTTACTGAAGCCCAAGGTAACGGAGTTGTACTGGCCGATGGAATTGTAGTAGTGAAGGTGTACTCTCCTAGGTTGGAGAAGGTGTGTGGGGAATGAGGGTCTGTGAGCTGTGGGCGTAAGTGGCTCCTCGGATAAAAGATCATTCTTGTTGTTGTGCAACTTCCTTGTTGCCCTTTCCAAGCCTAGAGTTCCCTTGCCTGATGGAGCTTAGTCCCAACTTGGGGGTGACCTACTGCTGAGCGTGATGAGTAGTGTGGTCTATGGCTGGGAGGTTCGTGGAAGGTCCGCACGCATTTGGTGGATTTACTCCATCTAAAAGATAAGTATCATTTATGTGTATACTTTATGTATTTTATGCATGTTTGGGTTACTTAAAATGTATCATATGTTCTGTGGCATGTGAAATTACTGTTCAATCTCAATTGCATCTGTACGGTAGCAATAATTCTGTGTTAAGTATTTTAATTCGACTAAAATGCATGTTATATATATATTTATATAAGCTATAAATTCTGCATGGTAGCATTACCCGGCCTATTGGTGGTCGGGGATGTTACAATATGGTATCAGAGCATGGTTACAACACTAAGCCGGTATGGGCCATGTTAGTGGAAATTGAAGAAAGAGTTTCAGAAAGAGTTGTTGTCGAAATGGACAAAAATCAAGTTCTGACCCATGGTTTCAACACTGAGCCTGGATGGGTGGGATAATTGGTCATTGGACTCTAGGTTTCAAGAGAAAATTGTGTTAAGAGGAACCAATTTTGGACCTCAGAAACATCCGTGAGTGCCAAGAGGATTACCTTGGTCATGGTAAGAACCTCAGGAGGAGTAGTAGTATCGTAAAACCATGAAAAAAGTGGTGTTGGACCGCAGAGTAATGGGAACCATAGGATCTATTCAGAAGAAAAGGGAAAACCCTTATGACCGTCAGATCTGGAGAGTGTATAGAAGACCCTTCTAAATGTTGAATTTAGGAGAAAGAGCACAGAGCTCTTAAGTCTTTCAGAGTTTCAAAGTTCCGGAAGAGTAGTGAGGTTGAAGTATCGAAAGGGAAGTTCCCCTTGTTTGGAAGGAGAACAAATGAAAATCTGTTCGGAAAGAGCCACGTTCTGTTATGACCGTTGGATACAGGAAAGAGTCTGGGAGTTAACCCTTGGAGCCATTCAGACTTTGCGAGTTCGATGAATTGAACGAGTTCATCGTAAGGGAGGTAAAATCCCCGAAGTTTCAAAGTCCCGAAGTTAACTTTGAGTCTTAGATCTGAGGATGCCCGGGAAACATCTTGACCGTCATATCTAGGAAGTAGACGATAGTCAAGTTACCCAAACTACCGATGACTTAAGAACTGTTGCGATATGGATGGTCATCAACCCTTAGGAAATCCGTGGAGTAAAGGAGTCATTCGATATCGTCGGTCTGAGAGAATCGAAAAGCTCAGAAGAGATAATGTTTTCAAGAGCAAAGGAGAGACCCAAGATAGTCGGGCTCGTAGGAGAAATGAAGGTTGAGGCCTTTGAACATCTACAAAACTCTTCCAAGTCAGAAGAAGTTAAAATCTCAAGAGGAGGAGCGACAACAGCCGTCAGATCGGTTGTGGGAAGAAGCCTGGACCATTAGATCAACGTCCAGGGAAGAAGAGGAGAAGCATTAAGAAGGAGCAAATTCTAACCATCGGATCTGAGCACAAGGAGAAGATAGTTGTCCGATATAAGGTAAAGTGCACCAAAGGGTTGACTGGCCAAAGTCCCGAAGTCTCGAAGCAAGTTAGGGTCCATTCATCGCCAAGAGGGACAGGTGGCACAAGATCCACAACCCTTGAGCCAGATTTTGTGGTCAAGGAGAGTTTGAAATCACTGAAGTAGGTCCTGACCATTGATCGCCATGAGGGGTACGTGTCAAATAGATCAGATTTTTCGAGAGTTTCAGTTGAGGGTTGAAACTCCTGAATCCTGGAGAGTCGGAGACCCGAAGTGAATCTGGACCGTATATCCAAAAGGGTGCGTGGCGACAGATCGTGAACTCCGGGTAAAAGAGTTCTGGGAGGAAGCAAGTGGGGAAAGTTGAGACCTCCGAAGGCCGGAGTCCTGAATTGGATCTCGATCATTAATCGTGAAAGAGGACGAGGGCCATTGATCTGGTCCTGGTTGAAGGTTCTGAAGTAAATGAGAACCATCCAACTCATCATGACATTAAGACGTGACCGTTGATTTTGATAAGTGATCAAGCAATTCTTAGCTTAGCACTTGGTCACCACCTGCAATCGTATGGAATAAAGAAACAAAGGGAAAATAAGAGGCAAGTCTCAAATCAATAAGTCTGTGGGTTTCGTCTGGTTCGGACCTACATCAGGGAGGTACTGAAGACCTGGGAACTTTATGATAGGGTCCAACAAATATCTAAGAGCCATTAGCTCAGAGAAAGGAGATCGTTGCACAAAAGTGCATCAGAGAGGAGGCACACGTTGTAAAGGATTATGGATTTCTACTCAAGGCTCAAAATTGAGCAAGGAAGCCATGATTGGAAAGGTCTCAGAAAGAGGATTACAGATGTAATGGTTACATTAAAACATAAAAGGTGCTAGAGATGTCTTTAGATAGAAGAAAGAAGGAAGAAGGTCAGGGAAAATTCTTTATTCTACGTCTGAGATTTTTCAGAAATCATTGGATCAGATGTTGGGTTTGACAAATAGCATGGAAACCCCAAATGGAATTATTTTTTGGGGAAGACAACTCAGGTGACAATCTTTTCACAACAAATGTGAATGCTAGGTGGAGAAAGTCATCTTCAATACATGATAATACATGAACCATAATTTCGTATGGAGATGCAAAGAATGAGAATAAGGAAGGAAGGTTTTATGGAATATTCAAGAGTTTGGAGATAGAATGTGACATCTCCAAGGATCATCCCTATAGATTGGAAGTAGCACCTCCATTATTGCTATCAGAATGCGTAGTGGAAGCATGGAATGAAGTCATCAAATATGGCATGACAGAAGTTTAATATGCATGAGCTGAATTAGAGGAATCCAAATAATAATGGAATGATGAAAATTAATATCAGCATAATATGTTATGACAAATATGCAAAGTAGACAAGAAACAACTCTTGGATGGAGTATCCTAAGATAATGGAAGAAGAAATCATGAGATAGATATCAAGCTAATAGGAATGCATGTCAATGCTCCAGGAAGGAAAGCTAGAATAATAGAGGATTGTTGATGCACTCCAAGGTTGTGAAGGTATTTCCATAAGAGCATGGAGATATCAAGTCAAGAATAATTTAAAATTGAAGTGACTTCTAAAGTGAAATCAATAAGGAACCAGGAAGAAGAAAACGGTTCTATGCATGGTTTTGAATGCAGAGGAGATGGTGCCTAACAAGAATCCATCTTAAGTGACATAGAGCCATGAATGACAACCCAAGAGGTTGCAGGTATCACTTGAATCTATGAAGGTAAGGTAAAAGAAGGACTTTCAGTTAATTCTATGCAACTAGCAAAAGAGAAGCGGAGAGTACAAGAAAACATCAAGTACTAAAGTATTCAATTGGAAAAGGGCTGAAGAAGTTCAGTCTTGAAGAGTAACTGTATATTGAAGAATCCATATTCTATAAAATAGTTTGGTGTGGAATTTGATTCATCCAAGTACGAGATTGGGATAGTTGCACCCAGGAAATTAACAAAAGCTGAAGGTTAATATCATCTTAGTTTGGGACTATAAATGCAAAGGAAGCCAAGAGTGATTTGGCTAGAAAGTTCTCAGAACAAAAATAGTCATGTACAGTGACAACAATGATAGCACAAGAAGATTTAGAAATTCGGGAAGAATTGTAGACTTCTGGGATCATCAAGGCAAAGTATTATAAAGAGAAAGAAGTTGTTGCAATTTTTGTGGCAGCAAGTCTGTTACGGCTTGTTGGGTAAGCCAGAGGAAAGAATGCTTGCATGTTTGTAAGATTTTTTGGTGATATTGTTGCATAAGGAGGGAAGCAACAGAGAGATTAAGTGTTGGTTATAAGTTTGATAAAAGAAGCATGAAAGCTTCTACTGCCATCAAACTTTTAGGTAGTATAAAATTTATTAATGACAGTCATGGAAGTATGAGTTTTTATTACTCTTTTTGCATAACTGTTGAAAGGAAATTTAGGTAAGAATTTCCTCAACCATAGTTATTATATAAAATCACATGATTATATTATTGAATGCAAACCACTGGATGTGGTAAAGGCTAGAGACATGTATTAATTCAAATCTTTTTAGCTTCTAAATGCACACACTGACACAATATAATGTCATGTTAATTTGGTTATGGGGTGATAACCAAAGAATTAAAAGATAAGAACTTGTTATAGGAATGAATGTCATTAAGCTAGTCATGTTTGAGACCAGAACATGGTTGGATATGGCAGGGTACGAATATGAAAAGGTTATGAGCCACACAAGTACTAAAAGATTCCTACTTTTAAATAAAACTTGGGCTGCAACCTTTTTGCTAACACTAATGAACACCACATAATTATATTCTTGGTGTAGTGTTTGGGTCAAAAAAGAAGGCATCCAATTAATTGGGAAGACAATAGGAAGTGTGTGGAGAAAGTGTCAACACATTGGCCAGAATTTCAACTCATGGATGGTGAGATACATGACTGAGATAAAGAGCATTATGTAATCAATGCAAGGTCCACTGAATAAATATGCATGGAGAATTGCACTCATGCATAGTAAGTGATAGAATTGTATACTAAATGCAATGATTGAATGTGTTTGTAAGTACATGCGTATATATTATTGTATGGAAATAATTGTTATTAATAGTTGAAATGTTGTTAACTCATGAAGTTAAGGATATTTCAGGGAGGTGTTAGACATTGCAACAGGAAAGTTGCAAGTCAAGTAATCACATGAGCATTGACTACATGAAATATTCTTGTTCAGAAAAAAAAATAATGAACTTACTTTTATTAATTATGAACATGCATATGCATAGAATGACGAGTCATTCTATTTTATTAAATTGTTTGGTAATTATGATTGAATTACTAGATGTAGACAATTCTAATTTCATTGCATATGGTTCTATACCTATTGCAATTGAATTATGATGTACATGAAATACTGACAATTTGTTGGTTGTATGCAAGATGAAGCATTATAGGAAAAATTGTATGTAGTTTGGTGCCTGTGGAAAACCACAAGGATGGCTGCATTCATAAGATGGCAACATCCAAGATGAATTATGCGATCGAATTTCATGTTTTGGGGAAAAAGTTGAATTTTTTTTTTTGAACTAATTGGAGTTCCTAAATGAATTCTTTTATGTTTTCTCATAATAACTGCATGTGGATGATGCAGATGAGATGATGTTGATTAAAGTGGAATGTTGACTACAAAGAGTAGCTCGGGGAAGATGTCGATTGGAGACCTTTGAGGGCAGTTGGAACTCCTCGAGCCATGGTGCTCTAAGACTTCCGGTCCGACTTGTTGCTGAAGCCCAAGGAAAGGTAGGTGTGACAGTGAAGGTGCACACTCCTGGGGTGGGACAGGCATGTGGGGAAGAGAGACCGTTTGTTGAAATGTTTTTGGGGTTTGGTACCTTGGCCTAGACGATGTTGATATGGAAGTCTTCTCAATCAAAAGATAAGTATCAATTGTTTATTTATTGTATGCTATGTATCTCGTAATTCGTATACAGGTTATAATGTTATTAGAATTGCCTATATATATATTGCATGTATGTTCTAATATTTCTTCCAAATGAATAGGTGTACGAGTAGATTCTTTACGTTTGTGGAGTCATAGCAATGTTGAGAGTTTATCAATGGATGGAACAACATGGATCTACAACCATTTGGTGCTTTCAATGAGGTTTAATTGAAGCATGTAACAAGGAACAATAAGTTGAATGCTTTCCTAAAGAAACTTTATGGAATAGAGCAATTGAGTTTCAACTTCAGTATGGATACATAATTGGTGCGTGAAAGTAAAGTTGGATAATGGGCTTCCAATAGGTAAAGCTTGGAGCTTTTGAAGAATTTTTGAATTATATGTGTGTAAGTAAGTTGCACTCAGGACAGTGCAAAAATAAGGGTAGGGGATTGTAATACTCCAAGGATGAGCCCCATTTGTATTTATGAATTGTAAACAAGTTTTGTAGGCTGGTGCGCCGAGTGTTGATAAGATGGTGGGATTATGTGTTTATTAAGCCGGAGAGACTAAGTTTTAAAGGCTAGGAGCTTGATTTTGTATATGTAATTATGTAGATCATTAATAAAATATAAACATCGTTGCATGTAAACCGACCATGAAGAAAGAGTGATGGGGGATTAAAATTTCACAAGGTTGGGCAAGGGAGCAGGCTAAGTATTTGGGCCTAGGGGCTAAGCTAGGGGGCTTACCTCTAGAGGAATAAAATTTTAATATTATTTCCTAAAGTCTAAGGTGGACAATTGATGAATGTTGTCCTAAGCTCTTCGACAGGGAACATATGCTAAGTGGAGTGCATGGAGCTCCAGGGAGACAGGTGTCGATCTGGGCTCATGCAATTAAAACCCAAGAGTCAAACCATGGAAGAGATTTTCTCTCATTCGTCCATCTTCCACCTGAACTCATTGGCCTTGGATGTCGACCTCTGGTTACCTATGTACAGTTGAGAAAATCGCTCACAGGAAGGGGGTTCGCTTGCCATTTCCCATCCGTCGTCTAATCCATTGGGACCTCTGCATCTACCCTATGCATAACGACGCATCTCTGAAAACCAAAAAGGGAAGCTGACTTGTGTGATTCAGGAACTCATCCTATTCACAGTCTGAACCTGAAATCGAGATGATCGACCTTTTCATTGTTTCCTGGTAACATACCCCAAAACCCATGAGAAAACCGACTGACTGATCTATGTCTCCAGGGAAATCCGAGTATCCCATATTTTTCTGAGCCGTGTGGTGTCGTAATTGTGGGTTGTTGTGGCCACATAGTTCTTGGACTGAGTGTGGCTCGCTGCCTTGTGTTTGCATAAGTCGTGTTGTGTCTTAGCATTAGGCTATTGCCATTTTTGGTGTCCATAACTATTCTTGTTGCTATTGTCACCCGTATGCTAGTTGAATGTTGTTGCAGTATTGCTTAGGAGCTAAATTGAAGAAGTAGGTTGTCAGGCCTGTGAGTAACTCTCCGAGGAGAGAGAGTTTGTTGGGGAAGTGAGTTCTCCTAGAAGGGAGTCTCGTAGCATCTACAGTACTCTGAGACTTCTGGTTCAACCTGTTGTTGAAGCCTAAGGTAAGGGAGGTGTACTCACCAATGGACTTGTAGTAGTGAAGGTGTACTCTCCTCGGGTGGAGCAGGCATGTGGGGAATGCGATTCTGTGAGCTGTGGACATAAGTGGCTCATGGGATAAAAGATCATTCCTGTTGTTTGTGCAACTTCCTTGTTGTCCTTGCCAAGCCTAGAGCTCCCTTGCCCGGTGGAGCTTAGTCCCAGCTCGGGGGTGACGACCTACTACTGAGCGTGATGAGCAACCTGGTCTATGGCTGGGAGGTTCGTGGAAGGTCCGCACGCAGTTGGTGGGAAATGTATCATGTGTTCCATGGCATGTGGATTTACTGTTTAATCTCAATTGCATATGTTCTGTGTTAAGTGTTTTAATTCTATTAAAATACATGTTATATATATATTTATATAAGCTGTAAATTCTACATGGTAGCATTACCCGGCCTGTGGGGATGTTACAATATTTCTAGTACAAACAATTCCAAAGAGCGGATATTTCATTGTTAGTTTTCTTAATCGGGTTCCCATTTCTGCTCATCCATGGTTTCGGACTCAACAAATTTTACATCTACCACCATGAATATTCCTTCTGTGAGTGTTCCAGTTTTATCAAACGCTATCGCCTAAAGCTTCCCCAAGGCTTCCAGATATCTCCCACCTTTGATAAGGAGGCCTGTTTTAGCAGCATAGGCTAAACCACAAGCTATGGCCACTGGAGTTGAGATTACCAACGTACATGGGCAAGCAGTCACCAGAACAACTAAGGCTTTGTAAACCCATTTGCGAAATCCAAGCGAGCGGTCAATCAAAGGTGCCAATGTCATCGCTAAAGCTGCCAAAACAATAACTGCAGGCAGCCACATGATATAAACTGAAATCAGATGTTTTCTAATTCCATGCAGATTGATAAAAGGATTTTCAAAAACGTTACTGCATACAAACCTGGAGTGTAATATTTTGCAAATTTTTGAACGAACTCTTCGGTGGAGGAGCGTTGACTCTGTGCTTCAATAACCTGCAATTGTCATCATTAAATGTTCAAATAAAAGGAATCTTCTGAGAATGTTGAATTCTAATAATTTTCAATAGTTCATATTAATTGGAATCTGTCATGGAGAAAAGTAAGGCTACAAGAGTCATTGTAATTTTAAAAAATTCAGATTTCAGATGATAATTTTCAAAAATTCAGATTTTAGATAATAGTTTTCAAAAATTCAGATTAATTGAAATATGTATGGGAGTCATTATGATTAGAAGGTTACCTGTCAAATTCATGGTACCGGGCCATACGTTCGTTCCCACTTCTTTGTGAACCGGTAAGGACTCTCCTGTCAAGCAACTTTCATCTACTGAACTGCTTCCAGAGATGACAATACCATCTAGAGGTATCACCTCGCCTGCTTTGACAGACAGCACTGTGTTGATGGCCACATCCTTCACAGATATTTTCTCTCCGCTTTCTTCAATAGCAGCTGTTTGAAGCTAAATTCATAAGAGACGAAATCTCTGCTCGAGCCTACAATGAAATACCAAATGCCTAGTAGAATTGCTAGTAAAATCCCAAACATTTATCTGCAGTATCTAATTGTCTTTAGGNTTGATAAAAGGATTTTCAAAAACGTTACTGCATACAAACCTGGAGTGTAATATTTTGCAAATTTTTGAACGAACTCTTCGGTGGAGGAGCGTTGACTCTGTGCTTCAATAACCTGCAATTGTCATCATTAAATGTTCAAATAAAAGGAATCTTCTGAGAATGTTGAATTCTAATAATTTTCAATAGTTCATATTAATTGGAATCTGTCATGGAGAAAAGTAAGGCTACAAGAGTCATTGTAATTTTAAAAAATTCAGATTTCAGATGATAATTTTCAAAAATTCAGATTTTAGATAATAGTTTTCAAAAATTCAGATTAATTGAAATATGTATGGGAGTCATTATGATTAGAAGGTTACCTGTCAAATTCATGGTACCGGGCCATACGTTCGTTCCCACTTCTTTGTGAACCGGTAAGGACTCTCCTGTCAAGCAACTTTCATCTACTGAACTGCTTCCAGAGATGACAATACCATCTAGAGGTATCACCTCGCCTGCTTTGACAGACAGCACTGTGTTGATGGCCACATCCTTCACAGATATTTTCTCTCCGCTTTCTTCAATAGCAGCTGTTTGAAGCTAAATTCATAAGAGACGAAATCTCTGCTCGAGCCTACAATGAAATACCAAATGCCTAGTAGAATTGCTAGTAAAATCCCAAACATTTATCTGCAGTATCTAATTGTCTTTAGGGGTTTGCAATAAAATTAATCTTACCTTGTCACTCGATCTGCTTTCGAGCCATTCGGCCAATGTAATCATGAAGACAATGGTGCCTCCTTCCAAATAATCTACCAACCCAATAGTGCCCACAAATGTTTTCAAAGCCAACGAGTCTATTTAGAAAACCACTATGTACACCCGCTATAGATTTTTCAGGCTGCCAAATGTCCTAATCTTTTCTCGGGTTTATAAGAATTACCTGCAATAAGCATTACGTTTATGTCCAGCATGAAATTGCGGATGGCCAAGAAGCTCCTTTGCATGATTGGAAGAATACCTACAGCCATGGCCCCTAGAGCCACCCATCGGAGAGGATGGTACAAATAATGGAACAAAGCTATGGCAAGGAAAAAACCAGAAGCTAAAGTGTACGGACTGGGCCATTATCTCCCACTTTTCAATTGTCCAACCACGCGAACACTCGCATTAGCCTTGCTTGATTTAAGACCTTAACTGTACATAACCATGAAAACGTTACTAAACAATATCTTAAATTTTTCAGAAAGACTAGCTTGATTTAAGGCCTTAGCTGTACAAAACCATGAAAACGTTACTATCAATATCTTAATTATTTTTTAAATATCATATCATATTAAATTGTAGATAATATATCTTTTCCATTTCTTCAAGGATTTGATCAGAGTTTTAAAATTATAGAATGCAATTTCTTAATTTACAGTTTGCATTAAAAAAACTCATACCTATGTGTGCCGGTTGAATAAGACTCTGATCATGCAGAACAGTCACTGTTTTTGAATTAACATTAACAGAAACTCGTTCAACACCGCTCAGAGGCTGAAGAAGTCTCTCGGTCAGAAGCACTTCGAAGGACAGCCCAAGAAGTTACAAGTTGTTTTACACAACTTAGTATCACCAACTGCGATCTCCGAAAGTTGTGCATCTTTCCCCATGTTTTCAGAGAATTTCTTTGACGTGAAAACTGTGAAACAAAAACCAAAATCACCAACAAGGTACAAGATTAAACAATATATGTATTACTTGGCATTAAAGCTGACAGATCTGCTTGCTTTTGCAGGAATAAATTAAAAGAAAAAACAGATGGTCACGCAACTTTCAAGGAGTTTTGGGGCCTACTCAAAAACCTCAAAAGTCCGCAGGAGACTACAAAAAAGATGAGTTGCGACCGACCTCCAACCTAACACCCCGGGCTTGCCCTTGCCCACGTACTTATTAAATTTTTGTACCAATCAGGGATCTCCGAAAGGTGAGTAACCTGAGGCTTTTGCACTGGGCGTTCACCGGGCCGAACACCACTTGCACTGAAAGGTAGACAGACAAACCAGTAAAGAAATTGAAAAGATTATAAAATGTTTTTTGGGGAAAGAATAAGTTTAAAGATATGAATCTATTAAAAAAATTCATGAGATGATTAATTAATGGCATACTGGGTAAAACAAAGTTGTTTTGTATGTTTGTTTGAGCTTAGATTCCAATCAGATGATTCTTATGGAAGTTTGAAAAAATAAAGATAAAAGATGATTTTGTTTATGATGACATATTTGTCTAATGAAAAATTGTTTTGTAGGTTTGGAGAGTAAAAAAATATAGATTATTTTGATAGATATTAAAAAAAAAAAAAGGTTTATATGATAATTTTTATAGGAAAAAATTAGTTTTCTAGATTATTGATTTGAAAAAGATATTTATTTTAAAATTTTAGTGTCTTCTTAATATAAAAATATGGTAAAATTTGCATGATTTTGTTTATGATGATATATTTGGCCAATGAAAATTGTTTTGTAGGTTTGGAGAGTTAAAAAATATAGATTATTTTGTTTATAGATAAGATATGTTTAGATGATAAAATTTTTTTAGGAAGTAATTAGTTTTTGAGAATTATTGATTTGAAAAAGATATTTATTTTAAAAATGTTTTTTTAATCTAAAAATATGGTAGAATTTTCATATGGTACCATAGTTTTATCATGATTTAAGGCTTGACTTGTAGGCCATGAAACAATAATTTAAAGTTTTTTAATTTAAAAATAATTTAAATTATCAAAAATTTAATTTAAATTTTGGGTTAATGAGCATTTTTAATAATTTAGCAGGATATTTTAACAATTAAAAAAATTGTTACAAAATTAAATGAGTTAATTTACCATATTAATAAACATATCAATTATGTTTGTTGTAAGGCCTCGAGAGTTTTGCTTGTGCAGACTTCCACCATAGTTCGAATTAGACAGGTAGGACGGTCCGTGCGAATGAGGAGAAAAAAGTAGTCATATAGGGGAGAGTTGGGGAGAGTTGGGCGCGTGACTTGCCAAGGGACTACTCCACCTAAGTTGCCTTGCGATACAAGTCAAATGATGGACAGTTTGATGAAGGGTTGAGGGAAAGACTTGGATGCTCTACCAAACAGACGAATTTGCTAAGGTATGGGGAGCGCACTTAGGACAATCATCCTGACTCACCTAAGGGGTATGCACACCAAAGAGTGATGCAGACCCCCACCCTCACATGGGGCCCGCGCGACCTCCCGATCTAGGATCTTTCTAATTCAGAGCTGAAACAACTCTCGGGCTCTTTTTGAGCCCCAAAATCAAACACAGGTCCTTTTATTTCTCATGTGTAGGTCGAATGCTAGACCCGCGGGCGCTTTTCCTAAGCCCCCTTTCAAATACCCTTAAAAGTCAAATTTTGGGCACTAGTCCCCTTTGCTACTGGCGAAATCACATATGACCGAGGGCTATGACCAGGAGCTAACAGACAAGCACTAATTCTGATGCTTCGGAACTTCGGGCTCTAGGCAATCTACCTTCACAACCTTCCAAAAATAATTGAACGCCGAATTCGGTGAACCTCCGAACACTTATGGGATCAATGGTCCCCCAATCTCCGTCAATATCGATGACTCGCAAACAACTTCAGGAATTCGGGCTTTCGTCGTTCTCCCTGCTCCCCCCCGCTATACCCTCAAAGTGTTGGACTCTGAATCATATCAGATAGTTATCCTCTCTCCTCTGATCAATGACTCTTTTCCACTTCGCGCTCTAGGATTCAGAGCCTCTAGAATGCACACACTCTCTATCCTCCGAACAAAGAGAAGGGATTGATGCTCCCTCCTGAATACCGAGATCTACAGCTCATAGATGCTTCATCCTCCCTACGTCGAGAGAAATACCCGTTCCAATAGTCTATGCTTTGAGAGAGCCAAATTTTGAATCAGATCAGACGACTCTTGTTAATCCATAGATCAATGGCCCTGATCAACTCCGGGACTCCGGACTTCGGGAGTCCCAGCTCTTCCAACTTGTTGTTCCTCCAAACCCCCAAACTAACAGAGGGTCTAATTGTCCACCACGTGTCCACTCCAATCAACAGTTGGGATGAGTCCTCGACCTTCGGGCCTCCGAAAACTTCTCGTCAAAATACTCCACTTGCAAAACCCTTTGGAGTGTTAGGCCTCCGAACTAAGGAATCTGGCACCGCATGTCCTCGTTTATGGATGGCTAGGATTAGTTCTGCCCCTTTGGTCCTCTGGGAGTCTTCAATACTCTATGCCCTATTCTCCTCAAACCTGAACTAATGGAGTTCAGATATGTTGTCTACGTGTCCCTTCTCGATCAATGGTCGAGATCCACTACGAAACTCAGGCCTTCGAGCGTTCCTGAAACACCACCCTTCATAATCCTCCGAACGTCAAATTGGCGAAGATAATATCTACCCTCCACGTGGGCTTTCTCAACCGACGCTCGAGATCAAATCGGGCTCCTTACCATTATGGAGTCCTCAGGTCACACTCAACTTAACTCTTCCAGAGTGCTATACCTATGGATCTCCATATCTGGTACCACGTGTTCTTCCATTCAATAGTGAGGATCTGCTTCGCTATTCGGAGCTTCGACATCATGGAAACCTTCCACCTTTATGCCTCCTTTCCCCGGACTGCCAGACTTTCGAACTGTTCAAAATCTTTTGACATGTGTCCTTCTGATGGACGGTCCCGATTCTCTTTGGACTACGAGACTTCGGGAATCTGCACACCTTCTTGACCAATTTCCTCCAGAGTGTTGAGGCTCTGAACTATAGGATTTGTTGACACGCGTCCTTTGCAAATGGACGGTCTAGACTTATTGCGGCTCCCCACAACTTCGGGAATCTTCCCTCCTTTGCATTCAAGCTCGGAAAACCTATGAACTCATGAAGTCCCAAGGAATTCCTCACTTAAACCCTACGCAACTTTTCCAGATCCGATGGCTTGTTGAAGCCTTTGCCTAGATCCAACGGCTCGGATCTGTTCTACTCCATGTGTGCTCCTCCTTCCGCTGGACTCTGATATGACGGTCTAGATCACTTCCTACAGAAGATCTGACGGTTGTTGTAGTTTCTCCTCCCTTGCACGTTGTGCTTTCCTTCGAAAGAAGGATTTCTCAACAAGTTTTCAAAGGATCAACCCTTGAATATTTCTCTTCAAGATGATTGCTTGGTTTCTGCCTGCGCTGCACCTCCTGAGATTGAAACTCTTTAAAATTCAAGGGTCTCGGCCCTTTTCTCCTTCAACAAATCCTTCTGCCCTCTTGGCAACAAATAATCTATTTCTCTTGATCTTGACTTCGCAAGGTGTTTTATGCCTCAGATTCCTTCTTGCACAACTGCAACACTTGTTCTCCTTGAGACTATGAAGGTCTGTGAGGTCCTTTCACGCACTCCTTACGCTTCACCGACTCAATTTCTCAACACTTAACTTAATTTTGGCCCGATGCACACCTTACATGGGATGTATTCAACTTTACCCTTCTCTAGGCGACTGTGTGCTCTTTGCACCAGTTCTTACACGAATCAAATTATTTATCCTAAACAAATGATTCTTAAAATGACTTTGCGTATGCACTCTTTATGTGGCTCTTTGCAGACTTGCACTTCTCCTCTTGAGATTTACCTTATGGTGTGCTCTCTTGGCCACCTTCTCACACAAACTTGAAATAGAGTTCTCACACACTCCTTGCGCCTACTCAATGCACTCGTTGTAGATACTTTCTCAGAGTGTTCAAAAAATTTGGTGTGTCTTCTTGCAAAGTCATCCCTTCTGAGTTTTAATATTGTTCTGGTGTGCCCACTTGACACACTCTTCCTACACTCGAGATAGAGTTCGAGACACACTCCTTGAGTTGGCTTCATAGAGTATTTTAATTACTTCGGTGTGCACTCCCTGCACAAGCCTAAGATCCCAGAACACTTAGTAAACAAACAGATAGGGAAATATCTAATTCTTGCAAAGGGAAATATACAAGAATTAAGAACATATATAAAACATACAGTAAACATTCAAAAAATGAACATTCATCACACATAAAAACATAGAAACCACATGGGTAGGAAAAACTTCTCTTTTGTATTAATATCTAAATGGTTATGTACAAATATTTACAAAGGTTGGACTGCAACAGAGTCTTCAACTCTTCTTCTCTCCTCTCCTCTCTTGAGCTCTCTAATTCTCTATCCACAACTGACTAATGAATTTTAAAAAACAAAGATCTTTTACAAAGAAGGGGTTCTCGAGCCTTCCTCCACCTACTCGCATTGAATTACATTGAATTGTCATTAATTTGAATTGGGCCTAAATCTGCCTACTATCATCCATTAAGGGTGACTCTACCTGTTATAGTAACTCGTCCAATACAAATACACGGGCTCAATTTTACTTAAGCCTTATATAATTTAATTACATTTAATTGCATTGAAAATTTTAATTTGGGTTCAAAATGAGATGGTTGGCGCCTCTCTTCCCTTGGAGTTCATTCCTCCTAGTGCGTGGATGCATTGTCTACTGATGCATTTATCAGGTGGAGCGATGCTACTGCATCATACTCCCACGCTGAGAAAATCATGAACTTACCATGTCTCTCCTACTGCTACTGTTAAGATCCTCCAGGGTCCCAAAAATTTATGTGGAGTCATCCATCTACTCCTTTGCTTTGTTGTTGTTGTTGTTGCTTCCTTGCTGTCTCTAGAGGATATTCTCTGATAAGCTTTTCTCTATTGTTGGATATCTCCTACACTGATTCCAACATCAACCACCTGATCTCTTCAATCTCCTCGTCTAGATGGTCTACGGATTTTCTTCTCCTTTACAGCCTACTAGGTTGCAACTCCTCTTCATCAGTTTCCAACTTGACCTGTTGGATGCATTGGCTCTGAGCCATTACCCTTTCTCCCAGGGATTCAAGTCCTTCACACAAATAAAAGGGAAGATCAATATGATCTCCCATGTTGTTTTCATCTCCCATGGCATTAGCTTGCCACACCAATGTAGACTTCAATTCTACATAAATGTTGTTGAGTTGTTGCTCAGTTATCTCCCCTCGCAGATTTTCTTCTGCCAGTTTATCTTTTACTCTTCTGTCATCTTTTCCTACTGGTACAAGTCCAACATTTTCCATCTTTTCCTTGGGTTGGACTTCCTCCTCATTCAGCATTACTACAAGCCTCTGGAAATCTTCTTCTGTTGTTGGATTGCATAACCAATCCTCCAACAACTTTAACTCTATCTCCCATGGAGTGAGAATCTTATCTGAATGCTCCTCTTCTTCCATCTCCTAGGAAGATGTCAATGTCTACTCTTTCCCCTCCTTGACAGTCTCTTCTGGTTTTATTTCTCCTTCTTCACCTTCAATATGTGCATTGACCGCTATTTGGATGCTTGGAAAATATATGATGATTCCTCCAATGATCAGAACACATTTTTGATCTTCCTCTGTGAGCACGCCATGCTGATCCAAACTCCTCTCTGATTTCTTGAGACCCTCAGACAATCTCACTTCTTCCTTGCCCCCCTGGCAATCAAAATTTTATGTTCTTCCCTCGTCACAGTCTACGAGATATTCACCATATCTCTTCTCATTTCCCTCCTTGAAATCTGCATTACAACCTTTTCCCACCTGACTGTCTACAAGATATCTGCTTGATCTCTCCTCCTCATCACTGAGGTTCTCTCCAATATATGGTTCACAAAATCAAACCTTCTTCTCCTTATTGTCACTGAGGTTTTCGGCATGCCTCAACCACCTCCTAAATACCTGTCATTGCCTCTTGGCAATTATTTGTTGGATGGGCCACTTTAATTTTCTCTTCAAGGGCCATTCATATCTCCAGCTTCCTTGCACTTCCTGCCGCATCTTCAACATCATCCTGTTGAGATCCTATTTGATGTCCTTGAGCTCTTTATCCACTTCCTCTTTTCTCACCTACTTGCACTCTCCTCTCCGATCGCACTTCTGGCCTTCAATATCCATTTTGTCCTCTGTGTCCAAGAGCTCAACTGGTTCTTCTCTTTCATCCCACCTGGTTTTCTTCTTCGCCTGCTCTATAAATGAGAGAACCAATGGATTTCTCCTACATCCCTCCTATCTTTCTATCGACTGTTGCACACTTGCAAACAATATCCACAAAGCATCAATACTCATCCTTCTCCTCCTTTTCCTGTTGTCTATAGAAAAAAATCGTCTCGGATACCACTTGATGGTATCAGACAAAAACTTTCCTCCTACCTAGAGGAATCACATATGACCAAGGGATGCAACCAGGTGTTAACATATAGGTGTTAATTCGGATGCTCTGGAACTCCAGGCTCTGGGCAATCTACCTTCACAACCTTCCAAAAACCATCGAACACTGAATTCAGTGAACCTCTAAGCACCTATGGGATCAACGATCCCCCAATCTCCATAAATATCGATGACTAGCAGATGACTCCAGGAGTTCAGGCTTCATCCATTCTCCCTGCTCCAACCCTCTATACCCCTGAAGTGCCAGACTCTGAATCAGATAAGACGACTATCCTCTCTCCTCTAACAAGTGACTCTTGTCTACTCCATGCTTTAGGCTTCCGAGCCTCCAGACTACTCACACTCTCTATCCTCTGACCAAGAAAATATGCGAACAAAGGAAAGGGATTGATGGTCCCTGCTGAATACTGAGACCTACGACTCACAGATGCTTCAGGCCTCCATGCTTTGGGATAAATAGCCATTCCAATAGTCTATGATTTTAAAGAGCCGAATTCCAAATCAGATCGAACGACTCTTGTTAATCCATAGATCAACGACCATGATTGACTCTGGGACTTTGGACTTCGGGAGTCCTGGCTCTTCCAACCTGTTGTTCCTTCGAACCCCCAAACTAATGGAGGTTCTAATCGTCTTCCACATGTCCACTCTGATCAATGGATGGGATGATTCCACGACCTTCAGGCTTCTGACAACTTCTCGTCTAAATATTTCACTCGCAAAATCCTCTAGAGTGATAGACCTTAGAACTAAGGAATCTGGCACTACATTTACTCATTGATGGAGGACTAGGATTAGTTCCACCCCATCAAGCCTCTAGGATTCTTCAATACTCTAAACCATGCTCTCCCTCAGTCCCTGCTCGATCAATGGTCGAGATCCACTATGGGACTCCAACCTTTGGGCGTTCTTGCAACACCACCCTTCACAATAATCTGAACGTCGAATTGGAAGTCGTAATATCTACAGTCCAAGTGGCCTTTATGAACTGAAGGTCGAGATCAACTACGACTCCTTGCCCTTCAGGAGTCCTCAGCTCGCACTCAACTTAACTCCTTCAGAGTGTTATACCTCTGGATATCTAGATATGGCGCCACGTGTTCTTCCGTTCAACGATAAGGATCTACTCCATTGTTCATAGCTTCAAGAGGATGGAAACCTTCCACCTCTACCCCTCCTTTCCCCCAAAATTCGAGAATTATGAATTGTCCGCAATCTTCTGACACATGTCCTTCTGATGGACAGTCCTGATTCTCTTCAGATTACTGGAATTCAAGAATCTGTAGACCTTCTTGACCAATTTCCTTTGGAGTGTTAAGGCTCCGGACTATAGTGACAAGAATCCTTTACAAATGGACAGTCTAGACTTACTTCGTCTCCCCACGACTTTAGGATTCCTCCCTCCTTTGCATTTGAGCTCGGAAAACCTTCGAACTCATGAAGTCCAAAGGACTTCCAGGGTTAAACCCTACACAACTTCTCAAGATCTTATGGCTTGTTGTATCCTACACCTAGATCCAATGAATGGGATATTTTCTCCTCCATGCACACTCCTCCTTTCATTGGACTCTGATATGACGGTTCATATTGATTCCGACAGTAGATCTAATGGATGTTATAGGTTATCCTCCCCTGCACGTTGTGATTTCCCTCGAAACAAGGATTTCTCAACAAGTTTTCAAAGGCTCAACCCTTGAATATTTCTCTGCGAGATGATTTCTCAGTCTCCACCTGCACCGCACCTCCTGAGCTTGAAATCCTTTAAAATTCAAGGGTCTTGGCCCTTTTATCCTTCAACGAATCCTTCTGCCCTCCTAGTAGAAAAGTCGCTCTTTCTCCTAAGATTTACTTCGCGAGGTGGTTTAAGCCTCTGATTCCTTCCTGCACAACTCCAACACTTATTCTCCTCGAGACTCTGAAAGTCTGTGAGGTCCTTTCATGCACTCTTTGTGCTTCACTGACTCAATTCCTCAACACTTAGCTCAGTTTTGGCCTGGTGCGGAACTTTCATTGGACTTATTCAACTTTACCCTTCTCTGAGTGACTGTGCGCTCTTTGCACCAGTTCTTAGATGACTCAAACTGTTTCTCCTGAGAAAATGAGTCTAAAAATGACTTTCACTATGCACTCTTTATGTGGCTCTGTGCATAATTTCACTTATCCTCTTGGCCACCTGCTCACAGAAATGCGAAATAGATTTCTCATGCACTCCTTGCATCTGCTCAATGCACTCCTTGGAGAGCCTTTCTCAGAGTGTTCAACAACTCTGGTGTGTCTTCTTGCATAGTACTCACTTATGAGTTTTAATCCTATTTTGGTGTGCCCACCTCACATTCTCTTTGTACGCTTGAGACAGAGTTCAAGACACACTCCTTGTGTTGGCTTCACAAAGTATTTTAATTACTCTGATGTACACTCCTTACACAAGCCTAAGATCCCAGAACACTCAGAAAACAAGCAGATAGGGAAATCTATCTAATTCATACAAAGGGAAATATACATGCACTAACAACATATATAAAACATACAGTAAACATTCAGAAAATGAACATTCATCAAACATAAAAACATAGAAACCTCATGGGCAGGAAAAACATCTCTTTTCTATTAATATATGAATGGTTCTGTAAAAATATTTACAAAGGCTGGACTACAATAGAGTCTTCAAATCTTTTTCTCTCCTCTCCTCTCTTGAGCTCTCTAATTCTCTCTACACAACTGACTCATGAATTTTGAAAAAAAAAATCGTTTACAAAGGAGGGGGTGTCGATCCTTCCTCCACCTACTCACATTGGATTATATTGAATTACCATTAATGAGAATCGGGCCTAAATTTGCCTACTGTCAGCCATTAAAGGTGACTCTACCTGTTAGAATAACTCGACATGTAGAAAGACATGGGCTTGGTTTTCCTTAATCCTTAGATACTTTAATTACATTTAATTGCATTAAATTTTTTAATTTGGGTTCAAAATGAGAGTATTGGCATCTCTCTTTCCTTGGAGTTCATTCCTCCTAGTGCGCGGATGGGTTGTCCACTGACGCATTGCTGAGGTGGAGCAATGATACTGCATCAAAGAGGATGAGTTAGATTGATGGATGGGGCATGCTGGCATAAGGGGAACACCAAGGTTAGGTGTGTCGGTCCCAAGGGGCATGACAGTTGATGAGCGCATGGGTCTGTGAAGGAGCACAAAGATTCATTTATACATGGGTTTTCGAAGGGGTGTGATGCCCCCTAACGATGCGATGGTTCATGATGGTGACCTTTGGAGTGCTTATAAGAGAACAAGGGCGCACAACCAAGGAAGGAAAGTTTTGGGAAGACAAGAAGAGAAAGAGATCTTTGTGATTATGAGACAGGCGTAGAGGGCGAGCTCCCTCAAGGAGCCAAGTCAGTCCACTTGGGAGGAATTATGCTTCCTTGAGGTGTATTCAGTGGATAGAGTTGGGAGAAATTCTCTTGGCAAGATTTTGGCTAAGTATGGAAATGCAAGTATGTTGGAGGCATGTGTCAGGAAGGAACAAAACTTGTAAAGTGTGCAAAAACAAAGAGACAAAGTTTTATGGAAATGAAGATACATCCATTCTACGCTTGGAGGCACAATTGAGGTGCACCGTAGGTGGATGAGGATATGGCTGTGACGGAGAGTCTTGGTGATGATATGTGTATGAGTGTCATGGTGAGGTGAGGTGATTCATTTGATTTTGTCCTATTGTAAATCGAGTTGGTAATGATCATGTTCTAATTTTTTCTTAATAACAAATACTTTTTCAGATATTAGGCACAATTTGTGTCGCCCGCACTATATCAGTATTTTTCTTTTAGTTGTTTCGCGGTTCTCTTGGTTTCTCATGGATGTATTCTTAAAAATGAATAAGTGTTAAAGAAATTAACAAATGTCTAAGTATACAAGAGTTTCATTAGAGTAGGAGTGTGACTCGTTGGTAGCCTAGAACAGAGTAAGGGTATTCTCTAGGTGAACATGTGTAGTTCAAACAAAGTATCCTTGGTGGTGCTAAGTGAGAAACGTCGTGGTGTCACACGCCCTTAAGAGTTGCATGAGCGCAAGGAATACAGTGGGGCATTATAAATGGTATCATATTTGATTTGTTGCATATTTTGGAGAATGATTGGGGAGATCTTCACCACTATCTTGAAGATAGATGGTATTAGAGCAAACTTTGAAGGCATCTTGTTACGAAAGTAGTTCAATGGGAATGTTTGCAGACTTGGTGAACAATTTGGTGCAGTGAATGTGTTCATTGTAGAATTTTCATTAGACTTACAATAGAGTTTTCGTTGACGATGCGATGGGATGGTTGAGCTAGGTGGACACCTTGTTAAGACCGAGAGAATAGTTTGTCGTGAAATGAAGCACTTGGACAGGGTGGGTGATTACATAACAGATCACAAAACTTGTGGCAAACTTGGTTGGTTTGATTCATGACGAAATTCAGTGTCAAAACTATTGTGCACACCTTGGAGAGACCAAGCATAGGTTTCTTTGGGAGAATCAAGAACTTGGGAAAGATAGTTGAACGCAGGATATGTTGTATGACTTATCGCATAGATAACCATAGAAGTGATCACAAAAGTGAAACAAAAAGGGTGATCATAGAAGTGATCACAAAGGGGGAAAAGTTTTGGTTT
>SNQJ01S0005990.1:288444-307870 GCA_010110895.2 Picea sitchensis
TTGATCTGGTCTCTTTCTAAATATATGGTGGCTTTCATGTTTTGACCCTAGGGTCTTCCTACTAGCACAATATAATTGAGGATTCCTTCAACTAGGTTTATGACTTCAAAGTTAAATCTTGTCGGAATTCCCATTATAGAAGTGATGACACTTTTGAGAGTGCCAATTGGTTCGATGAATCTCTAGTCTGCTAGTTTTAAGTAGTTCATTGTTTGTTGTAGCATGGGTCTTCCGAGTCGAATCCACGTTTCTTTGGGAAGGATGTTCACTTGTAATCCAAATCAACCATGAATTTTTTAATCATGTGGCCATTGAATTCTAGTTCGACCTATGGATCAAAGTCACTTGTGGTTCTGTCTTGAGACAATTGCATTAAACTTTTTACTAGTATTTGATTTTATTTATATTCTCTCAATATATTCAGTAGGTCGATAAGGGTCCTACTAATTTCTTTTCTTTTAATAGTTGTAGAAATTCCTCAATGACAGTGTTTGACATACTCAATCGTCCTTCATTTGATTTATCCTGGTTGATATTTTTAAAGAAGTTGAGTGCTTCTCGCATGCTCCTTTCTTCTTTGTTGGGGTCAGGATATAGAACTTTGTTTCCTTGTCGATTTGTTGCCTCCAGGTAATTATCTTTACCCACTCCTGATCTTGTGATCACATGGAGAGTTTTTGAATTCAAAATATCTTGTTTCGACACTGTATGTAAGAGGTTTACATTTCTCTTGGTCATGAATTTTTCTAGCACAATAGGACAATATTCTAGGGAGTGACCTCCTACTCTAAAAATATTACAGAACTTTAAATCAATTCCACCTTTTATCAGGAAGTCTGGGCTGATGTGGTCTTCTTTCCAACAACTAAAGCAGTAGTATCTTCCTCAACCATTTCCTCTTCCAAAGTTTCCTTGTCCTCCTCTACCTTGAACTTGGTATCCACTTCGACCTCAAGCTCTATAGCCATTCCCTTGGTTGACATGTTGGTTGACTACTTGCGCATGATAGACAAAGTGTATATTTTTTCTATTCTTACCATTCAGTTGACATTCTTGGGTGGAATGATTATTTTTTTCGCATATATGACACCACTTGGGACATCAATTTCTTAAATTGTGCGGACAATCTCTTGCTGCATGATTGGTTGAGGATTCACAAATATCACAATAAGTTTTTATCTGGATGTGCTTGACTGCTAGGTCTAAGGCATTGCTAAATTTGCAATAGTATTTTGTGTGTCCTTCGCTAGAGAAAATTGTACAACAGAGTTTGTTGCAAGCAAGTGATGTGTTTTTAGTTGTCTATTGTAGTTCTATGATATTGTCTTTCAATCTTATTTCAGCACTAGATGAATTGACCAAGCCTTCATCGTCCATTTCAATCCTTTGATATTTTTTGAGGATTTATTCACATGTCGAAATGCCATACATCCGTAATGGATTTATGATATTTTATAATATTCCTGCTATGTACCATTGTACTAGTATATTTTCATCAATCGGGTATGATATTTGAATCAGTAATTCCTTGAATCTTTTTTCGTATTCGTGCACAGTTTAACTTGGATTCTACTTGATTTCCTTAAGTGTTTGTTCTACTATATGGTTTATATCTTATGTCTTAAAAAATGTAAGGAAATTATGCTTTATTTCATTTTTCATACGTGTTTGATTGTCGATGAAATTCATAAACTAGGTAAGAGCTTTGGCCGGAAGCGCAACTCCAAATTGAGGCATTTCTTTTTCTTCATTAACTATATTTGTAGCATCCCAAAATTTCTCACAAACGAACCAATGTCATTTGGGATCTTCGTCGCCTTCATAAATAGGGATGTGGTTAAGTCCCATTGTTGGTTTCTTTTTAGAAAATGGGATTATTGCAATATATTTAGTTAAAGTCATCTTGGAGTTTGATGTAGTAATATTTTCTAGAGTTAAGGTCAAGCTATTTGACTCAATCGCTGTAATTTGTGGATGTTATTTAGTTAGGATATATTAGACTGATAACTGTAATCATTCTTGGTTTAGGCTTGAGTCCTTTTTTTGACAAGATTTATCTATATACTTGATGAGTCGTCCTCTACAGGGTTGCGTCGGTTCACTTTCACTATCAGTTGAATTTGAATATTCTAGAAGCAATTTCGGTAGGGGGCGACGTCCATGAGATATCTTACATGAATTATTATGTCTTTTGGTCAATTATGAGTATTTTATTGTGCTTCTATTAACACTACATCTTCTATTTGGGCATTATTATCGGTTTGACACCACACCCATGCTGATTGTGTATCTATATGAAGTCATTGTTGGAGAAAGTTTGTAATGCATGGACTAGGACTTCTTATAGGAGAAAATCAGATTGCATGTCCTGAATAATCAATTTCCATATCGACTTGATCATTGGATTTCTAGGTGCCATTGGCTGCCATACTCAATCGCAAGATTTCACTCCTCCCAGGAGCCATCAAAGTTCTCTCAAGGGCTGCTCCAACAAACTCTCATGCTTGGCTAGGTTTTCTATGAGTTTTTCTGGGATCCTTTTCCTTCCAAAACTATTATCACTTATTTTTCCTTTTATCCCACTCTATTTTTTGGATCTTACCTGAGGGTTTGTGAATCTATGTTTGTCATGCAGATTTCACACTTGAATCAATTATATTTTTCTCGACTTATGTCATTTTTGACATGGGTGTGGTCTGACTTTGGATTTGAATTCACTTTTAAATTTGAATTCAACTTATATTTTCTCACAGATCATCCAACCCCCTAACGCTAGCCCAACTTACTCACAGTACTCCCAAGATTCTTTGGTATATTTGCAGTTACATTCCAAGAATTCTTCCCACTCTTCTTGTCTTTGTTTCCAATTGGAGTTTGGAGAAGGATCTTTCAAGGGAGGTTGATACTCGACAATGTTTCCGACTCTCTTGTCTAGGAGGAATTTATTCGCACAAACCCCCTTCCCTCCAAAGGATTTCTTGACCTCCCGATCTTGGATCGTTTGAATTCCTGAGTCAGAATGACTCCTTGGGTCCCTGCGGGCACCCGAAAATATCTTACCCACACACACAAGCTCTTCTGCTAGTGACCACGGTTGTGACCATGGGTCTACTTCCCTCACAGTTCAGACTACAGGGATATCCCAAATCCTTTCTTCACTCCTTCCTGAAACACTCAACTCCGATTCTCCGAACTCACGCCACACGTCTCCTCCGATCCGCTGACCCCACAATGGTTCAGACTTCATGACCCCATGAAACTCTAGGACTTTCACTCACAACCTCCAATCTCCCGATTTCTGAATTCCTTAACCCGTTTCCACGTAACCTGTAGTGATCAACGGTCACGATTAAACCATGACTTCAGACTTCGCAACTCAACCTTCGTCAACTTTTCAACTTGAAGAACCTCCTAAGTACCAAAATACTTCATGGTTTCCCTCCTTACAACTTCACCAGATCTAACGGTCTAGGATCCTTCTTCCCCTTTTGAGAACGAATCTTGCCCACTGGATTTTACAAGAAGTTCAAGGACTCCTTTCCTTGAATGTTTCGGCCGTTCTCCCTCCTGTGATTTCCTTCTTAGTTTTTCCTTTTTTCTTCTGAACAATATCTTCGACACTTAGTCTAGAACTCGATCTGTGCACACCTTGCAACATATTTCTCTCCACACTTAAACCTTTGTGGATGACTTCGCACTCCTTGAGACTGTTCTCCAACCGGCCAGCCTATTTCTTGTGATTAAATCAAAACATATTCCCTAAACTTCAGTATGAAAACTTCATCACACACTCCTTGCGGGCGTCAATGCACTCCTTGCGGGCGTTGATGCACTCCTTGCATGCATATAAGTTCCACTATATCTTCTGATCTTTTGAGTTAGAATAGACTCAGCCACATACTCCTTGTAGAGAATAGACTCAGCCACATACTCCTTGTAGAAACTATGCACACCTTGCACTCCCTTACTGAAGAGAGTGATTGAAATTTATCTACTCCTCACAATGACTCATGCTTTCAACAAAGAAATTGCAGTCATGGATTCAAGAACAAAAATAACAGAGAATTGAAAATTAATAGATCTCTACCATTCATTCAGATAGACACATAACCATACACATTTGGGACAATGTTCCTCTATTATATTCATCCAACTGAAACTTACATACATACACTATTCTTCACTACTCCTTAACCTATACAAGATAGATTCAGATGCTGCTCGATTCTCCTTTCTCCACAACAACTATGATCATCAACAACAATTATCAACAACAATTGACAACCAACAACAACCCTTTTCTGGGAAATTTTACAAAGCTTTATACAAAGAGGTGCTCTTTGAGCATTTCCTCCAACTACTCTATGCTATCTTAAATGGAATTAAATGCTATCAACTACTTAACGCCTATTACAATAAATATTGCATCATACAGATAAAAACACAAGCTCCAAATCTATACTGTGATACGATCCATAAAACAAAATACATTTTCCCATCACCTTCTATGATGGTTCAGCCTCCAGGCATTAAAGACATTCATAACTCAAAATTTTGTCATATTTCTCATTAATACATTGATCGGTTTGGAATTCAAAATATTTCAAAATGTGCGCTAGTGCACCCAACTGTCTTCGACACTTGTGCTTCGCTGGCGATTCTCCTGCATCATTTATGAAACAGAGAGGGGATGGTAGAAAGGAATCCATCGTGTAACTCAGTATATAATTTATTTTTGATAGTTTGAATTGATTCTTTGTCTTCAACCGCTTGATCTTCAATATAGTATTTTGCAATCCTCTCGAACCGCTCATTTATATTTTTTCTTCCTCCATTTATGATCTTATGCATAAACTGTTGATCATGAGTGGGTCTACGCATTAGAGTGGATGATGTATTAGTATAATGATTTTGGTATAGCCTCCAAGAATTTCTCGTGTGTTTCTGAGTAGAAGTTTGTGTGAGATTCTTCTAGATTTAGTCGGTTTCTTCGTACATAATTTATAATATAATTGCTGATTTTGCACTCCCACCATTTGCGTATGTCTGTTAGAGTTAACATATGTGCTCTCTTTTCTATAGTGCATGCCTGAGTTCATAAATGCCGAAAATAAAACCAATGTTGTAGTCAGGGAGAAAGTACGAGAAGGTTACCAGTAGATCCATACATAGAGAATTACAAGCTATTGTAACATACCCAACCCCTTAAGGGATTCTAAGGGGTGGGGTGTCCAATTTTTACCGGTTATTCTAACTTATTTTTCTTTTTTCCATTCGCATCTCCAACGTTCTTTTCTTATTTAAGGAATTTTCTATGACAACACCTTTTTTATTCGCACATTTACGGACTTGCGTAATCTTGGCTACATATCTTTAAAATTGTCCTTTCACAAGTCCACTCATAAAATCTCGACACTTATCCATTTTTCCATCTTTGTGGACTTGCAGACTCATGAACTTGCAGAGGTAAAATTATATGACCCTAACTATCATGATTCTGTGGAGTCTCCATACTTATCCATTTTCCCCTCTTCATGGACTCATGGATTCGTGGAGGTAAAATTCTACGACCCTAACTATCATGAGTTTGTGGAGTCTCCATACTTAACCATTTTTCCCTCTTTGTGGACTTGTAGACTGCCAGAGGTAAAATTGTATGACCCTAACTATCATGAGTCTATGGAGTCTCCATACTTAGCCATTTTCCCTCTTCACGGGCTCATGGAATCACAGAGGTAAAATTCTACGACCCTAACTATCATGAGTCCATGGAGTCTCCATACTTACCCATTTTTCTCTCTTTCAGGACTTGTGAAGGTAAAATTATATGACCCTAACTATCATGAGTCTATGGAGTCTCCATACTTAGCCATTTTCCCCTCTTCATGAACTCGTGGAATTTAGAGGTAAAATTATATGACCCTAACTATCATGAGTCCATGGAGTCTCCATACTTAGCCATTTTTCCCTCTTCACAGACTCATAGAGGTAAAATTATACAACCCTAACTATCATGAGTCTGTTGAGTCTCCATACTTAGCTATTTTTCCCTCTTCACAGACTCGTAGACTCGTGGAGGTAAACTTAAATGACCCTAACTTTCATGAGTCTGTGGAATATCAATACTTAGTTGTTTTTCCTCTTCTACTGATACATGGCATGACATATGGGATAGAACATGGCACATGTACCACTTGACATGTGGCATCCATATTCCTTGCAGGCCCTTATCTATTTTCTACCAAAACTGTGTGACATGTGGAACCTTCTTAGGGTGACACGTGACCTTCTTCCATCAAGACATGTGGTTCTCACATAGGGTCTTCATTTCGTGGATGTGATGATTCTAGTTGGATGACACCCGACTCGATGGAGATTCGACAAGGATTATCTATTTCCCCTTTCTTCTATCACCAATTAGCACGTACCCTCTTTAGGTACAGTGGTGATATTAGTCAACATGGTACGTAGTGACGCTGTCACCCTTTTTCTCTTGGTCCCATTCCCAATGAGATTCACCAAGATCTATGGTGGATTTTCATCGTGGCCTCACACTGATGGATGATTTATATCATCCCTTGGGATTCCAAGGTAATTTTGACTAGGAGGTTTCGACCACATTAATATCCATGGACCGAATGGTCCAGGATCGTCCACAATCACTTTGTAAAAAATAAACGACCCTTATTGATTTTAGAGTATGGATTTCTGCTCAACATCAATGAAGGGTCATGATATTTCCCTTTCATCCCAAGTAATGATTGAGGTCATATCTTGACCACATCCCAATAATGGGCCTGAATTTATTCATCGTTCCAAATCCACAATCATGATTATTCTTAAGCGAATTAGGGCTCATCTATTGACTTAACAACCCATGCCTGAACTTATCCATATCACAAATGTATTTCTTCGAGTCCTTCTCAAGTCCTACCGAGCCTCAAGGATTCTTGTTCTTGACCAAGGTACTGATCCATGGTTTCCTCCAGACTTCTTCACAGTACCCTATTCTTTGAAAGATTGATTGGGGTCGGGCATTCCAACACTATGGTGCACAGTGAACATACACAGGGTATATATATATATATATGCATGAGAGTACATGCATATTCCATAGGATTACAGTGATGCACAAAGTGAGTAGGGACATCTCTCCCCTTAGGTTAGTACATAGACATTTAATTATACACATGCATAACAATAATAAATATTTGTATCCTTTCCTATATACCAAACACACAACTTTATTCACAAGAATAAATTCATAAATAATTCTCATAAGAGATGAATTATTCGCAAGAAATAATGCAAAACTCTTCACGCAATTAAACATTATGCACAATTTCTGGTGTCTCCAGAATACACAACTTGATTTGCAGACCAACTGGTTACATCTAAATATTATTCTATTCATTTAACCATTCACATAATCATGTCAATACATAGAGGTAGACGAGACACTTATCTACAACAAATTGATATAAGTTGAGTGCTGCTATAGAGAGAACCACTCTCCAGCCAACTGTAGGTAAGGTTGCATTAAACTCCACTACAACTAGTCACCCCGAGACAGGATATGATGTCACGAGAGGAGATTTGAAAGATTTTCCCCGATAATCCTTATACCCTTTCCCTCCTCCTTTTCTTCTCATCTTCTTCCCTCAGGACCTCGTGGATCATGCCAAAAAATTCCTGAAGTTTCTTTCCCATCCATTCTTAACTCCTTTGAGAAATTTTCCAACTACTATCTTGAATGATAGTCAATTTCTAGGGCCGAAGAAAGTTCAGATCCATATCATTTTAATTACATAGGGTACTATCTGTTAGATTAATTCAAAATAATTATGGCCTCCCTCTCACCCACTCCTCTCATGAAATTGTAACCTATGAAGGCCATCCCTTCAACAATAGCTCAACATTCTCTATTTTATTAAAAACCAAACATATATCAAGGTCCCTTGTTTATCCTTGATCACCCATGGGTAGGCTTATTGTTTTTCCATAATAAAACTTATAATTACAGACTGGGGGAAATAAGGGTGTTACAATCCCCTCCCCCTTAAAGGAACACCTCCCTCAGTGTTCTATTTAATGAAAAAATTCCATATTTAACAGTGAAAAAAAAAGGGTATGCTTGTTTCATGGAATCCTTCATTTTCCAAGTCGCTTCATCGGGATCAAAGTGTTTCCATTGCACCTTGATCTGGAAAATGGTTATGTTTGGAACTCTCCCTATGGCTCCATTTGTATCACATACCAGTCAATTATGTGAGTAACATCATGTATATATCTCTTTAATAAGGAAACATGGAACACATTATGTGACTTCACTGTGGCGGGAAAGGCTAGTTTATAGGATACAGGTCTGACTCTATCCATGATTTCAAAAGGTCCACAAAACCTGGGTGCTATCTTAGCACACACCCCCATTCTTAAGGAGATTCTCCTTGGTTTGATTCAGAGATACACATGATATCCTATTTTAAATTCTTTATTACTTCTTTTGTTATCTCCATAACTCTTCTGCTGGTCTTGGGAAACCTTCATATTTCTCTTTATTTGGGTCATTTGTTGTTCTAGTTCCATTAAAATTTCAGGCCCAAGGGTAACCCTGTCTACTAGATTATCCTTGCTTATTGGAATATTACATTTTCTTTCATAGAGGGCCTCAAAAGGAGCCATTTTCAAGGATTCTTGGTATCCATTATTGTAGGAAAATTCTACTAGGGGTAGATAGTCTTCCCATTTCCTGGGTTGATGCATTACATGCATCCTTAACATGTCTTCTAATATTCGATTCGCCCTCTCTATTTGTCCATCAATTTGAGGGTGGTAGGATGTACTAAACAATAGTTGTGTTCCACAACCAATGAACAAGGACTTCCAAAATTTTAAGGTGAATTTGGAATCCCTATTAGATATAATTTCCTTGGGCATCCCATGTAGTCTGAATATTTCTTTGATGAAGATGATGGAAATTTCTATTGACTTTCAAGTGGATTTTACTGAAATGAAGTGGGAAACCTTGCTCAATTTATCCACAACTACCATTATGACATCATTTGTTTTGGTCATTTTGGGTAGTCCAATGATGAAGTCCATGGAAATGGTTTCCCATTTCCATTATGGAATAGGCAGGGGCTGCAATAGCCCTGCTAGGTGTTGGTGTTCTACCTTGACCTGTTGGCACTCTAGACATTTATCTATATAATCAACTATGTCCTATTTCATTCTTGGCCAATAAAATAGTTTCGTAAGGGATGTAATCATCTTTTGATAACTAGGGTGACCAAAATATGGTAGTTTGTGCAGTTCATCCAATATGATTTTTTTCAAGGTGTCACAAGCTGGGATATACAACCTCCCTTTGTATGTTATTAGGCCATCATTTTTCAGTTGATAACTTTCATACTTCATCCTTACACACTCTTGCTCCAGGTGTATATTCATAGTTTTGAAGAAATCATCTACCTCTTGTGCACTTTTAAATCTTTCCTTGAGGTCTGTTTCACAAGTACTTATGGCTGCTAAATGGATTACCTTCAGAATTCTATTGACAGAATCAACCACTCGGTTTTATTTTCCTTTGATGTGTTTGATTTCAAAGTCAAACTCACTGATAAGAGCCATCCACCTAGATTTCCTAGCATTTAGCTTGGGCTAGTCAACTAAATACCTTATCCCACTATGATCTATCAAGAGGAAAAACCTTCTGCCTAGGAGGTAGTGCCTCCACATTTTCAAAGCATGCACTATGGAAACTAGATCTAGGTCATGGGTCACATAATTTATTTCATGTTTACTTAATTTTCTGGATTCATAACATATTACATGTCCCTCTTGCATGAGGACTCCTTCGAGTCCCTATTTGAACACTAGAAATTCCTTGTTTGGGTCTGCAATTTTTAGGATGGGGGAATTTGTTAATAGGTGTTTCAATTGTTGGAAAATTTCCTTACATTCTGCTTTCCAAATAAATTTCACCCCCTTTCTTTGTAGTGAAGTTATTGGGTGACCAATCTTAGAAAATCCTTTTATGAACCTCCCATAATATATTGCTAAACCCATGAAGGATCTAATGTTAGTGATATCTCTGGGTGTGGGCCAATCTATAATGGCTTTGATCTTATCAAGGTCAACTGCTACTCCTTTCTTAGAGAAAACATGGCCTAAATAATGTACTTGCCTTTGAAAGAAGTCACCCTTGATAATCTTAGAATAGAGCTTGTGCTCCCTTAGTACTTGAAGTACTAAATTTATATGTTCTTCATGTTCTTCCTTACTCCTTGTGTAGACTAAGATGTCATCAATAAAAACTAATACAAATCTGTCCAAGAACTTGTTGAGTACACCATTCATCAAACACATGAAGGTGGCTAGTGCATTGGTGAGACCAAATGGCACCACCACAAATTTGTAGTGTTCGTACCTTATCCTAAAGGTAGTTTTATAAATGTACTCATCCTTGATTCGAACCTGATAATATACGAAACTTATATCAATATTGGAAAATATGGTGGCACCTCTTAATTGGTCAAATAAGTCATCAATCCTCACTAGGGGGTACTTATTCTTAATTGTCATTTTATTGAGTTTCCTATAGTCTATGCACAACCTGAGTGTGCGATCATTTTTCTTTACAAATAAGGCTGGTTCTCCCTAGGGGGACACACTAGGATGAATGTACCCGTGTTGTATGGAGAATTCTCTTGTGTCTTGCATCTGTCCTGTTAGTTGTGGAGTCTGATTATCTTCCTGATTTAGAGGTCTTTTGTTTTTAGCCGTGTTTATACCCCATGAAGTATTTACACCCCAGAAGTATGTACACTCTTCCATGCGGGGGAGTGCAGAGGGGGGTTACCCCCTCTACGGGGTCTGGGGGCAAGCGGGCCCCCGAAGGAAAAATTGCCTTGTAAATGTATATTGTAATTTCATTGTAAATTTGGACCATTCATTATAAGGTCACATATCTAACAGTCGAAATTATGTTAGAGTTTTTTTCCCTAGAAGGCAACCCTTTGTTATGAGGGAAATGTATTGCGGCTATGCATTATGGCGAGTATTGTATTATGAGATAGGAGAATGTGAGAGAAAGAAGAGGAAGTTACATCAGGTTTGCTGTAGGTTGCATTCCTTCATTTGTTGGATAATGATAAAGGAAGGACCTGACAATTTCTCTGGTGGACGTAGCCCACATTGGGTGAACCACGTAAATTTGTGTCTCTATTGTATTGTGTGTCTTTTGTGTTTTTTTTCCACATTTGTTTTATTTTATTGATCCATGGTCCTATTTTTCTAAAAAATGGTATCAAAGCGAAAGGTAACTCGTAGGAAAAGAGGGTTCCTGGTTCGAGTGGGAGAAATGGCAGAAGATGGAAAGTTTAGGGTCGAGAAATTTAATGGCCAAAACTACCAGTTATGGAAGATGCAGATGGAAGATTATTTATATCAAAAGGATCCATTCCTAACATTGGGCAGAGTAGCAAAGAAGCCAATGGCCATGAAGGATGAAGAATGGGATATTCTTGATAGAAAGGCTCTAGGAACGATATGGCTAAGCCTGGCAGCGTCGGTGGCTTTCAATATTTCGAAAGAAAAATGTCTTGTTATAGTATACTAATGAAGTATGTAATGTCCTTGATGTAAATAGGTTGACATCAAGTGGAATCATATTCATATGATGTCATGCACGGATGAAAGATGGATCAATGATTTTTCATTGATATATGATGCATAGATGAAGATGGATCAATGAGTTATCATTGATAGATGATGCATAAATGAAGATGGATTAATGAGTTGTCATTGATAGATGATGCATAGACGAAGATGGATCAATGAGTTTTCATTGATATATGATGCATAAATGAATATGGAATGATGTGTTGTCATTGATGGTTTGATGCATTCATGTGTTGATTGTTGGATCATGTGATCATGCATGGAATCAATGACAAAGGGAAAATGTCATAGTGATATATTTTCACAATGATATATTGATGTAAAGATGACTCATTATTGTCTTGTCGTGGTTGTACAAATGGATGAACTCCAAAGTGGTCCCCTTATGGTGAAATCCCTCATAGGAAGACGCTTTGCAACAAACTCCAAAGTGGTCCCCTTATGGTGAAAGCCCTCACGAGAAGACGCTTTGCGGTTGAGTTATCCTAGAAGTATGGTTAGGGAACCCATGCTTAATTATGGATTAATGAGATGAAGATCAATGAATTTATCAGTGAAATTATCCTAGATGGATAGTGTTTGTCATGCCATTTCCGGTGGTATGTGGAACGTCACATAACTCCTCATGATTTGAGATTTATGGCCCTATGAAGTTGGAGGACCCCCATATGTTGGCTTGAAGCCCCAAAAGGTCAAAGAAGTCAAATTGCTTGCAAAGAAGGAGGATTATTTAAATAATAAAGTGAATTAACAAATTCAAGGAGGATTATTTAAATATTAAAGTGAAGTGAAAAAATCAAAGAGTATTATTTAAATAATAAAGTGAAGTGACAAAGTCAAGGAGGATTATTTAAATAATAAAGTAAATGGAGAACTTTCTTTTTATGAAAAGTAGTTATGAGAAGGTTAACCCTAAAATGAGGAAAGAGGGTTAAGTGGTCAAATGGCTATTGGATACATGGACAATTGGAAAATTGAGCAAAGTTGAACTTAAGTGATTATGTGGACAAATATTCTATGTGGGCAAAGTGACCTAGAAGATGATTCTAAGGAAGCTGCTTGGAGAGTATAAATAAGAGGCAAGGGTCTCTTGTGAAATGAATCTCTTGAAAATATCTTGAATATATATTTAGAGAGAGATATTGAGTGGAGGATCTCATGAATGCATCAAAGTTTCTATAAGTCTGAAATCTTGATGGCGAAAGTTTCAGAAGTTCAGAAACCCTATTTTCTGAGGCGTATGCAGGATGACTGTCTATAGGGTGCATACATAATGAAGCATATGTGGGTTGGTAGTGTATATGGTGTGTACATGTTGGTAAAGCCATGAAACTTGAGAAGATGAAGATGCGAAGGTTCTAGATTCTAAGATCAAGCTACCAGGAAGGTCTACAGTGCTCATATACATCATATCTATCCATTGGTTCAAAAGATATGGTCACATAGTTGTGTTGATAGATACTCTTGCTTGTTGTATGGTGAATGCTTAAGGCATTCTTGGTATGGCTGTTGTGATTTGTTGGACAACTGAGAGGGGGGGGGTGAATCAGTTGTTACCGTGATTAAACAATTATGCTTATTTTAAACTCTTTACAGAGTACTCAATGCCAATCACAATAATGCAGGGAAGTAAACAATAAAATATTCAGCATCATTCACACATATGAGATACACAGAGACACATATTTCATGAGGAAACCCATAAAGGGTAAAAACCTCATCTTCTTTATATGATAAGTAATCTTTACATTCTGTACCTTATCATACTTATGAGCACCAACTCATAATGAGGCTACAACCTCTGTTTTGAAAGCTGCTACTTGCTGAGAGCACCAACTCTCTAGATTCTCTAGCACCAACTAGAAGGAAGCACCGACTCCCTAGTTTCTCTAGCACCCACTAGAAGGAAGCACCAACTCCTTGGTTTCTCTAGCACCCACTAGAAGGAAGCACTAACTCCCTGGTTTCTCTAGCACCCACTAGAAGGAAGCACCAACCCCCTGGTTTCTCTAGCACCCACTAGAAGGAAGCACTAACTCCCTAAGAGTTCCAACACCAACTGGATGGAAGCACCAACTTCCTAAGAGTTCTAGAACCAACTGGATGGAAGCACCAACTTCTAGTTACACAGGCACCAACCTGTATATCAGAGAACCAATGTTCTCCCTTCCACCACCCTGCCACCCTGGTTTATCTAGCTGCAACCAGATGGAAGCTACAACTCCCTGTGTTCAAGCACCCACTTGAACCTCTGAGGACAACAGTCCTCCCTAGCACCTCCCAACCACCCTTAAATATCAATCTTTTCTACTGAAACTTATTACAGTGATATAATGTTCATTAATGGATTACCAGTCTCATCACTGTTCTGCTACACTGCTCTGCTCTCCTGTATTAGTGTCTCTTTGCCTGCATCTTCTTGCACTTTCTGATCTTCTTCTTTTCTCTACAAGTGCACCTCAACCTTCTTTTACTGTCTCAACTATGCATCTATGTTCTTTGCTTCTACTGCGATTTATGGTCTACGTCTTATTTTGATACTCTGAATTATGCCTCTGCTGTGTATTTCAGCTCCTGCCCACAACATCCCATTTCCCCATGTGTAATCCCTCTCTTCAGCAGCTTCAATCTCTTCTCTGTTCTGCATATTTATGCTCTCTGTGCATCTTCTACATCCTCTATTCACAATGCTTCTGCATACTCTCCCTGTGTCGAGTGCTCTACCTGATCATCATTGCAACTCTTCAGCTTCTTTGGCAGTTAAACCCATGCATCCATCATCACTGGGTGTTATGCCAAGATTACTTAGCCTCTTCAGTAGACAAGACTCTTTGTCTTCTCTATCACAGTTGAGCTCATTCCCTCTATTGCATTTCCAGGCTCCAACTGTCTTACATCTATCAATAACCTTTATGAACAGTCTTCATGCCACTGGAAGATGCCTCGAGACACTTCATATTCTCTAGTGATCACCCTGAAGTCTCTTCAGGTCCTCTCACAGAAACCATCAGTCCTTTCTAGCAGTTCCACAGTGAACCTCCAAGAAAACGCATCAGCGACTAATTCTCCAACCATCCAAGAGTCATGATTCAGTTCTGCTAACTGAATCGTAACTGATCGATTAACTGTGAAGAGAAATAGTATCCCTTCGATCATATTTCCAAGTATCCAACACCGTTGGATTACAAGCACAGGGTCTTGCGTTGATTTCACAATTTCACATTTTGGCATGTCAGAATTTCGACATTCCTATAGTGAAGAGTCTCAACTCTCCATGTACCAAACTCTGAAATAGAGCTTGTCTCTTTGAACTCTTCTCTACAGCGCTTTGACGATGTGACCACCGATGGTGATCAAGTGCTTATCCATAAAGCGCTTTTGCAATTTCGCATTTCGGCATTCCTATGATGAAGGGTCTCGACACTCCAAGTAGTGATCACTGAAATGGAACTGGGTTGCACTAGCTCCTTCCTCCATCTTTCGCAGATGTGACCACTGGTTGTGACCACAACCTTATTCAAAACTGCATTTCGCAATTTCATGTTTCACGAATTTGTTGCGAGTCACTCTGACTCTTCCAACTCCCGATCATGAAATGGAGCCTTGCAACTTACAAGCTCCTTCCTTCACATGCCCACAGTTGTGACCAAGTTTTTATCCATAAAGTGCTTTCACGATTTCGCATTTCGCAACTTCGAGACTCCTGTGATCAAGAGTCTCGACTCTTGCTCCTCCAACTCCCGGTATCCGAAACTCTGGTTGATGTGCCTGTTATCTGGATTTCAAGGTTCCGCATTTCACAACTTTAGGACTCCTTGAATCAAGAGTCTCGACTCTTGAATCCTCCAACTCCCGGTATCTGAAACTCCGGTTGATGTGCCTGTTTCAGGATTTCGGGGTTCTGCATTTCACAACTTTGGGACTCCTATGATCAAGAGTCTCGACTCTTGACACCTCCAACTCTCGGTATCCGAAACTCTGGTTGATGTGCCTATTTTGGGATTTAGGGGTTCCAGATTTTGCAACTTCGGGACTCCTTTGATCAAGAGTCTCGACTCTTGACTCCTCCAACTCCCAGTATCTGGAACTCTAAAATGGATTCAGATCAACGGTCCACGATCTCCCTTTGATCAATGAATTAGATTAAATAATAATGTTGATCTGTGACCATGTAATTTGCCCGAAGATGGACGATCCTCCTACTTTTTGGATTTTGTAAGCCTACCTCTCCTATCACTTTAAAGAATGTGTAGGTTCTCCTAGATCTAATGATGGTCGGACCCTGTGCTCGTATCTAACACCCGAGATCTATCCTCCATCCTTGCGCTCGACCTATCTGAATTTAGATTTGATGGTCATCAGGAATTCTCAATGAGATCCAATGATCACTATCGCTTCTCCTCCCAATATTACACATCATCCTGACTTGGAATAATTTCTAAGTGTCAAAGGCCTTGACCTTTGATCTGTCTAATATCCTGAGTACACTATCTCTCTTGAGATTTGGCAAAGAGTTAACCTCGTCCCTAGTGCACACCTACGCACTGCGTGTGACTCTGCACTAATCCTCCTGAGCTTACATTGTTCCTGTTTTTCCATCATTGCACACTCTGATCTTTCCATCAATGACACGAACACTCTGCCTATAAACATGCCAACAATCTCACCCTTTAGCATTGATGGCAACCCTGAATGACTACGCTAATCTGTTTGGACCTCCAACTGTAGCATCCGGTCCGAACCACTCCTTTTCTCCCCCTTTGACATCAATGTCAAAGACAACATGCTCCCCCTGAGCTGTTGTAGTATTTTTAGGAGGTATCAAATATTAAACCAACACAAACTCCCCCTGACAAGATGTACTCTCTTATTTGAGGCCTGGAGAATATTTGTATCTAAACCAGAGTCTTCTCCTTTTGATTCTTGGACCCGTTCATCTTCATCTTCAACTGTGTCCTCTGTAGGAGACTTAATATTTCTCACCTCTCTTACTGGGACTCCTTCATCAACCTTTTCTTGTCATAACTGGATGACTCCCCCTTTCACTTTTATCTCTATGCTTCTGACTATTTTCCCCCTTTGTTCCGAAAAGGTTAGCTTTCCTTGACAAGGTCTTTCCTCTTGTTATCTCTACAGGATGTCATGCATATCATTTTGTAAAACAAAATGCTGTCGTTGAAGATGTTGCTGTCCTACTCAAACATTGCGTAATTGTAGCTCGTACTTTTCAAAAAACCCTTGGATCTGCCCATTGATTCTCATCAATTTCTATTACTACAAATTCATTTTTCTTCCATGATTCTTACAACCCAAGGATTTTATGACCATATACATCACAAGAGAAAATCACTACAAACATTCTCACATCTTCTTTTCGTTTTTACAAATGGAGGAACTGTATCAAGTTTCTTAGGAGCACTTATTTCTACCTTGTTGAGTCCAATACCAGATTTGTCATTTGGTGATCTCTGACTATCCAAGATTTTATCCAGGGTCATGGAACTGTTCAAGAACTTGATTTGGGTGTTTGACTTCTCAACCTTCAAAACTTTTGCTTCTAGCTTATGACATTATTCTTCTCCTACTTCTTCCATGGGATAAATGCTAACTGAACATTCTTTTATTGTATTTGAATCTTCTTCTTTACTTGCAGGGGAGGATTCAACATCAACATTGTTGTTTGTCTTTATGATTTTAGCCACCACTTGTCCTGAGTTTACAGACTTTATCTTATAGTATTTGGAGAGGACCACCTCTTTACATCCTCTGTCACACATTTGACTTACATTGAGCAAATTATGTTTCATCCCATCTATAGGAAAATCATCCTGAGAATCTCCTTTTCCATTACTTAAACTCACCATCCCTTTATCCTCATTTTTACCTGGTTCACCATTTTCAAGGATCACATTTCCTGTTTTTATTTTACTTATGGATAGAAGCTTATCCTTGTCTCCAGTCATGTGTTTGGAACATCCACTGTCTATATTCTTGGAGGCCTTTTGTTTTTGAGTTGAAAGTGCCAGACCACATTTTTCACTATCTTTCCTTTTCCATGTTCTGGCCTTTCTATCTAAGAACTTTATCCTTGGATCTGCTTTGTAATTCTTCAGATGGAAGTTTGCAACTTTGTGGCCAAAGTTGTGACAGTTATAACATTCAATCTCATTGTTCAATAGGTCAACGTTATTGTTGTAGTGTTGTCTACTCATTGACTGTTTATTATTTCTTTACCTCCTCAGTTGCATGTCTCTAGACTTAATTTGGCAATTTGCAATCTGCAATGGTTTGTTACTTGGATGTATCATTCTTTATTGTGGCATAAATTTATTCCTTGGAAATATTAATTGCTCATGTCTAAGTCTTAAGGAACAATTTACAGCTTTGTGACCAAAGTTAGAATAGTAGAAACAATATCCATAGAAAAATTCTGGAAAATGGTTGTCTTCTTTGAGAAAATCGATTTCTTTCATGCTGATGATTTGCTTAAGCAGGGAGTGTATTATTTCCTTGTTCTACAGATTCAGTTCTGGCACCTTTTTCTTTACTCCTTCTGGGCGGTTGATTATCTTCCTTTGTTTCTATAGGTTTGTTGTCGTCATTGGTTGTAGATTTGACAAACTTGATGAAGTCTTTGTTGCTTGGATGACCACTACTTAATCCCTCTTCATAACCCAAACTTGTTTTCAAATTTGGATTCCTTTGTTGATTCAAAATTGTGGCTAATCCTTCTGAGTCTTTGATACTTGACAAATTCTGATGATACAAGGCTTGAAACTTCTCGAACTCTTTCCTAGTTTTCACTACTTCTTCTTCCAGAGCTTCACAACTTGCCTTCTTTTCTGATAACTGTTGTTTCAAAATGTCTTCGATTTTCTTTGCCTCTTCTAATTCCACTTTTAGCAGGGAAAATTCTTCATCAGGCTGTTTACTGTCTTTCTCGAACTGTATCAACAATTGTTTTTTCTTTCTGTTCTTAATTATGAGTCTGTCAATCTCTTCCAGTGCACTGATCAATTCTCCTTCCATATCAACCACAACTTCTTCATCATTATCATCACTGCCTATGCTTTTATTATCATAATCCTCTTTCGCCATAAGCATGAAGTCATTTACCTTATCTTCACAGGAAGAGTCACTATTGGCGTCTTCTGAGGAGTTATCAATGTTTACACATAAACTTTTCTCTCTATCAAATCTTTTGGATTTGTACTTCTCTTCACCTTCAGAGTTCTGCTCATGTTTCTTATGTGGACATTTATTTTCAAAACGACCTATCTTACCACAGTTGAAACATTTGAAGGGAAACTTAACTTGGTACTTGCCTGACCCTTTCTTTAGTCTTCTCATGAATTTTGCTTCAATTTCATCAGGATCAGAATCTTCATTCTTATCTACTTTAAATGATGCTTCTCTAGAGGTGGGTTTATTTGTAACTATCCTCATTTCATATGCAGTCAATGTTCCTAGAAGTTGATCAAAAGCCAAGGTTTTTAGATCATTAAGTTCGTCTATAGTAGAGACCTTTGGGTTGAACCTATCTAGTAGAGATCTCAAAATTTTATGAACTAAAGAAGGTTCCTCAACTTTTCACCAAGTGCTTTCATTGCATTTACTAGTTCTTCAACTCTTAGAAAGTATCTTCCAACAGTTTCATCTTCTTTCATCTTCAGCTGTTCAAACTGTACTCTGTAGGTTTGAAGCTTGGCATCCTTTACCTTCTCATTACCTTCATAACGGCTAA
>SNQJ01S0005990.1:311795-331420 GCA_010110895.2 Picea sitchensis
TTTATACATTACAAATGGGGCCTAAACATGGGTAAACCCATGGGCCGACATCCCATACATGTTACATAAACCCTAAACCCAAAAAGCTCACAAAAGGGGGCGAGATCCCATGATCTCTGCTTCACCTGGCACTTTGTCTTCGACCAGCCTGTCGAAGTCCCAAAAATGGTCAAACATGACCAAGGTTCTCTAAAAATTGTTCAAGGGCCAACAGGACCCCAACACTCACCTGTGACTCATCCCAAGTCACTCTGATCTAGGCAACTCTGCTTTGAAGGCCTTGATCTTGGCTCGAGCTGCTTTGACCTACTGCTTCGTCAGAGCCTCCTGCTCAACAAACAACTGAATAAATTTATCAGTCACTGGTCCTTCCAATCATTGTTCCACCGTGGAGACTACTTGTTCTAGCTGTGCACCTTATCCCTCAATCTCCTCAAAAAGTGTGAAAGATTCATCCTGCACTAGTTGTAGCCTCTAGGTCACTTCCATGACTTTACTCTGGATGGCATGGATCTGTTGTTGAATGGTGTGCTATTCCTGGGACCTTTTCATCCTCTCAATTGATGACAGTGACTTAAACTATGCTTGTACTTTCATTGCTTGTTGCTTTTTCTCCTGGAGCTATGACTCCATTGTCCTTAGTTCTGGGTCTTCTACAAGGTGCTCGTAGGTTTGCACACTTCTACTACTTAATTGCTTGCATTCTAAGGCCAATGCCTTGATTCTTTCTACTATGCTAAGGCCTCCTGACATACACACTCGAGATCAGATATCTCGGGTCAATGAAAAAACAATCAAGGTAGCAGAATGGATTGCGAGGTTACAATAAGCACTGCGTGGAAGCGATTAGTTATTTATGGGCTCGGATAATCAGAATTCATGAAAGTGTCCTCGGTGCAACGCTTGACAGGATAAATATACAACGTCGTAACAGACTCCTCCAATGGGTAGGAATGCCTTGAACAATACAATTCCATCCATTATGGCTTGGTCCCAACGGTCTGATGATGAATGTTCCAGAAATAACTGTGTTTCTATCTATTCTAGAGCGTTGTTCTAACGGTCAATATGCCTCCAACAGTCATATTTATTTGTCGTGGTGAAGTTCCAGTCGATATTGTTCTGCTATTCCGGTGAGGTTCAAGTTCTACAAGCCTTCCTTCTGTGAAGTCCTCTCTAGAGCCTCCTGCAATTTTTCTAACTTTGCTTTCTTCTTACTAAGATTTATAGATTTATTTCCTATGATCTGCATCTCTAGATTCCTCTTTCCATTATTGTTCTCATCCTTTGTTAGCATAGTAACTTCACACTGTTGTGGATATTTCCCAAGGTTCGAGGATAATACTTCTTCTCTTATTGTTTCTGGAGTAAGTTCTCTACTCTCCTGCATGGATAGGTTATTTAAGACTTCTTGTGTTCTTTCAACTTTGACAACTAAGTCTATGTTCCTCAATTGCTTTGACTTGTCCTCTTGTTATTTTATTAAGTGCACTATTCTCTTAGTCATGAAATCCCTTAATTCTTATTTTTTTCTGTTCTATAGCTTCCTTTTTTTATCTCCTTTAGATCTGATCTTTCTCAATCCAAGTCTTTCCTAACAAAAGTGCAAAGGGAGTGTTGTTCTTAGCAAACTTAATGATCTCAAATTCTTCTTCTATCGATGTTCCATGAGAAACCATAGGTACATGGGAAAGTATTCCACATAGGGTTATCAACTTTTCTTTAAACAATCCTATTCCTCCCAATGAATGAATCATAGCAGGCTTTCCTAAGATTTCCCAAGTACTTTATGTCATAATATTCACCTGTGTTTCTGCATCCAATACACAGTCTATGTTGAAGTCTCCTATTCTTGTTTCTATGCACTTTTTCTCTTTTAAAATCTCTAACAAACTGATGTCTTTGTGATCATTCAGTGTTTCTTTCATTTGTAATAATATAGCCTCTGATTCTTTCTGGTTATTTAGCATATTCTTAGTCTCTGGACCTTCCTCATGGTTTTCTTGTCTCATGTTCATCTTTTCAACTTTAGCAATCATTCTAGGGCAATCCAAAACTTCATGTCCAGTATCTTTACAACAAAGGAAAATAGGATTTCTACCAGGGCATTCCTTAGCAAGATGTCTCGTTCTTTTGCAATTATAGCATAATGTCAATCCTCTCTTTCTCTTAAATGATCCCCAACCTTTCCTGTACTGCGCACTGGGATCATAGTGATAGACCTACAAAAAAAATTCTTTCTAGGATCCTGCATCCACATATTAGTCCAAAAATTCTTTTTATGCATAGGGATAACATATCTTTCACTATTTTTATCAGATCTATTCATATCATATCTTCTTTCTTTTAGTTGTACCCTAGTTTCCAGACTAGGACAAAAGTTATCAATAATACCTAGATCCATTCTTTTGAAACAAAAAATTTCCACTTATCTTACCTTTATCAGAGCACAAAGCCTTAATATCTTACCTCTTTTCTTCATATTTGATTCCCTTCTTATCACATAGCTTTACAATTCAAGTAGAGTATTGTGCACTACAACAACAAATCTATGCACAGAGCTTTCTCTTTTCCTCAGTTTCCAACAATCACAGTTTCAGGTCCCCGACAATGGAACCATTTGTTGGCACAGGGGAAGACCCAGGTTTCAATGCTTCAACAATGCACCAACAAAACCCTAACTACTGGCCCTTTCAAAACACCTACGAAGCAGATGAAGTCTCACCCGAGGTAGAGGCAGAGGGGGTTGTAGGACTCAAGTGTATGCAACCTAGCTGGGACACAAATCTGTGATCTCAATGCTGTAATTGAACACTTAGTAGTTAACATTCGTTAGTCCTTAACCCTTTATTCACATCGCAGGTAAAACCTTAATTACAGAACAACGCAGTATTCAACAAGATCTAAGCATATCTGACCATTTAGCACATAGCATCAACAGATCTAACATTCATCCAATATATTAAGCACTAAGCTACTATATCAGATGCATATAACATACATAAATATTCATCAATAAGCATAAATCACATTAATTAAAAATATCAATCACAACATAGGATATATGTGGTTCACCCCCGACGTGGAGCTACGTCCACCAACTCTTCATCTTCTTTATTATCTTCTTTCAATCCTCTTACATGCACAAAGCCACAAAACCAACTCCGCATAGGATAGGATATTTGTGTGCACCTCGCCAGATCCTCCTTCCCAAGTTAGGTCACAACACAAAGCCTTCTTACACAGTCTGCACACCAGTTTCCTACAATCACTTGCACTTAGCTCTGCAAGTCTTAACACATAGTATGCACAAAGCCTCTAGCTCCGCACTAAGTCGATTTTACTAGGTCTCTCTACTACTTTCTTACATTTCCTATATATCTATTTATACATTACAAATGGGGCCTAAACATGGGTAAACCCATGGGCTAACATCACATACCTGTTACATAAACCCTAAACCCAAAAATCTCACGAAAGGGGGTGATATCCCATGATCTCCACTTCGCCTGGAACTTCATCTTTGACTAGGCTATCAAAGTTCAAAAAATGGTCAAACACGACCAAGGTTCTATAAAACTTGGTCGAGGGCCAATGGGATACAACCAGAAGATGGCTACAACCACCTATCCTTGCCCCGTCTAACCTCCCTAAAGTAGAAGTAAAATGATGGAAACATTTTCACACTATCACTGTGAGATATATCACTGTAAACCTGCACCAACAAACCTGAACCATGCATCAACCATGCATCAACTTGTACCTCAACCTATAATTAACCTGTACCATAAACAAGTGCATCAACCATGCACCAACCTGTACCAAACAAATTGTAATCAACCTATACCATAAACAAATACAACCAACCATGTACCAAGTATGTACCAATCATGTTTCAACTACTCACCAATATGTACCAACATCATCAACTATACACCTCGTGTATGTGCCAACTCATCAATTACTTGTCTCAACCATGTACACAACATGTACCTTAACCAAAATCCCTCATCAATTTCATCATCCAAATATGATTTGTAACTTTGTAATATACCTGGTGTATATGATCACATACCTATAAACCTTCCTTAACTTTAACAACAAGATACTAACATTTTCATCAAACTTTTCTTTAGTCTCACATGACAAGTTTTGGATTAGTCAACAACCCTAACTTGAAATAATAATAACTTTGTACTGGTAATGAATAAAGATATAAAACAGATACACAATTTTCTTCAGTCTGTTTTATGCAATTCCTCCATATGTCACTACTTGGAACCTCTCAGAAAAGGAGTTATAGAAAAAATGGCATACCTTGTTGAATTCTGGCTTATTCTAGAGAGCGACCTTGTAGAGAGTGCCCCACATGGAATATTTGTTGAATCAATCAAAAACTGTTACACAACATACTAAAGATTGTACTATAACCAAAAAAATTTGTCTTATTGAATTTGGATCTTTTATGAAGAAGTTATGACGTTTTTACCCAAAACACCTGTTTTAGACTAGTTTCAGGACTATACACAAACCCTATTTTCCACGAAGTGTAACTAAAAAAATAAAACGATCCACGAGATGAATTTTTACCACATATACTTGGATATGTTTCCTCAATGTAATGTAAATTTCATAGTCTGAATCATTCTATAAAAAAAACGTTATTGTGAAAATGGTGATATGACCTGTAAATAACATACCTTAGAAAGCATCATCAAAAGAATTTATCCTTCCTTGAATTCCGACCTTCTTTTCTTCACCTTACCTCAGAAATTTGGCTTAGATATCCTTTGGTTACCTCAAACGCATATATATATTCAATATGCTCAAGTTTAATATGAAATGAGAGAGCCTTTCCTCTTATTTATACTCTCCAAGTAGCTTCCTTAAAAACATCTTCTAGGTCACTTTACCCACTTTCCTTATTTAAGGGTTAACCCAGTTCTAATTTTACCCACTTTCCTTATTTAAGGGTTAACCCAGCTCTAATTTCTCCATTAAATTTATTATTTAAATAATTCATTTGTATTCACTTTGAATTATAGTACACTCTAATACCCAATTTTATTATTTACCTCCTAAAAATCTCTTAAACCACTTTGACTACTTTGGACCTTTTTGGGGGCTTCTCGATGACATGTGAGGGTCCCTCCAAACTTCGTAAGGCCATAACTCTCAAACTCAGGAGGAGTTATGTGATGTTCCACATACCACCAGAAAATGGAATGACATGTAATATCCATATAGAATACTATTACTCACAAATATATCAAAACTCATAGCATTATCCATCAAACAAACTTGGGTCCATTACCCAAAACCCTAAGCCCAACTTCTCATGACATAACTCTCTAACCATGAGGAGTTATGTGATCGCCCACATACCACCAAAATGGAATGACAAGAACTATCCATATAGGATAGTTTCTATCCTGCTAAAAATTCACTGACCTTCATCTCATTATTCCATGGGTTCTCTAACCATACTTAGGATCCTCAATCAAGAAAGCCGCCTTCCGTGAGGGATTTCACCATAAGGGAAACCACTTTGAGTTCATCCATTTTACTTATTATCAACCATGACACAAGACAATAATGAGTCATATTTATATATACAAACTTGGGTCCATTACTCAAACCTTTGTGCTATCGGGCTTTCTTCAAGGGTTGGACATCAATGATAAACTAACCTAAGCAATATCCCTCATGCAAATTGCAGGAACGAAGATGATGGATAGTTTCATGCAAATCCTTCAAAGGCTACCAACAAGAGTAACCATCTTCCTCAGCTGAGGTGCTACCCCTTTAAGGTACACAAATCAACTTATTCCTATATTTGAATATTAGATAGATTTTGATATGTTGTAGACAAGTGGTTGAATCTACTAGAAGAGTATTTCTTTGTCCATAACTTTTCAAATAGAGAAAAAGATTACTTGGCGCCTCTCCCTCAAAGATGTCTCCTATGTAAAATATTGTGTCTCTCAGGAGAAAAGGAAACAGAGGAAACCCTCATTATTTATAGTCATGGACACGTAGGGAATCCTTCGTGGATGCTATTAAGGAACAATACTACTAGCCGGTAATTATGACAATTTGTATGTACCAAATTGACCACACTGCACCAAGAAATAGACCTAGATATGCCAGAGTTCATATATATCTTCCATACCTTGCACCTAAGATGGGTATCAAAGATCCGTTAGACATCTAGTGCTCAAGTATCGTGGATGCTCTAAGCATAGATACATCCAGATTAAAATGGAATTTTTGGACATCTCATCCTTTTAATATCATGACTCCACCGATATGCCATCAAAATGAGAATATCAAACAAAAGAAGTTACAATTTGGGCCCCTGGAACCCTCACAAAAAATTCCAGGGAAAGGGAGGCCCCAACCCACAAAACAAAGGACAAAGAAAATATGGACATTATCAGGACAACTAATCCAAGCCGCAAACAAAGAAGGACACCGGAAATAAAAATAAAGATATCGGGAAGTTGAAAAATAAAGAAAAAATAAAGAGAGCTGGCATAAACTCTGATCATCGCCAAACTTGCTCTGCATGGCGGAAAGCATTTGAATTGGATGTGGGTTTTGACTCTAAGTCGGAACTGTAGGGGAAGATATATATCATTGACATGGAACCCAATACCACCAAGTCTATATCCCTGTGAACCAGATGAGCTGTAAGAAGGAGGACACTCCTCGTCTATCACGCCAGATGTGGGTTAAAGGCACTCCATTGCACTTCATCTTTGATAGTAGTAGCTAGAAGAACCCCATCTCAATGAAGGTTCGCTGCTATTTGGTTGTTCCACCCTCACCCACAACCCTACTCCATTGTATGGCTCTGCCAAGGAAGCCATCTCCATGTCAACCAACGCTTCGGGATCAGTTTGTCGATCGCTTTCTCCTTCAAAGATGTAGCGTTTATTGTGTGGAGCTGTTGTTCTCCTCAAGTTTGTAATGTTGGTTGGCCAACCTTATTTATGGAAACATCATGGTGTATATGAGTCTAGGGCTCCCTATAGTAGTGTTATTATTACTTAGAATAGGAAATTGTACAGGATACCCCAGGGAGTCCCACCTAGTGTTATTTTCTTGATATTTTCCAAGAAATGCAGGAAGTTCATCTCTCAAACCAAGAAATTTGTCTTCAGATTCCCTCTCGAGGAGCGAAAGATCACGTACTTCCACATATAGGGCCTCCATGACCAATCTCCACACAATAGAAGCAAGTGGATAAGGTCGGAAGAATACTCATATATCTTTCCTCTCCTACCATGGTACCTCTACATTTCTAGGTCAAGCATCATATCAATCTGACCCCCAAAAGACTAATACTACCCAATGGGCTAGTATACTACCACTCATTAGAAAACGGAGAGATCAAGAGGTAGATCCAAGAACCGGGCCTCACATTTTTCCTACCATTTGGCTTCTGAGCTCCAATCATGCCGGGTGTAGAAGAAAGGAGATGCATACTGCATTGATTATCGAAATTGACACAAAACCTAGTTCCAACATCCTAAATTCGACTAATTGACGACTCTTGATCAACTCCAAAGGGATAAATACTCTGTTAAGATGTGTTTATCACCAAAATGAGTCTCTAGCCACAGATGTAAATGGTTATGGAAATAACAACCCAGAAACACCTATCAATTCACCAGCACCAAAAATAGCTTCCAAGAGGCAAAACTGTTAACCGGGACAAAAATTGACATGCATCAACTTCACTAAAGGAAGCGTGCACACAGTGTGTGGTCCAAAGAATCCCATAGAGTGTACAATGCACCATATGCACGACAGGTATGAGAAAGTCAATGACTCCCCATGAATGACTCATTTATGGTTCTTGTCGCCCCTCAACCACTTTTGGATGAGCTCCCAATTTGATTTGAACTCTAAATATGGACCAATCTGAATGGCCCAAAGACTCCATAGTGCCCTAAAGGGGCCCTATCCACACCTTAAGAACCAAATGGATATTGTCTCAAATACACATTTGTTATCACATCTGCTGCTCGGGTTATTGAAGGCCCTTAGTTTTAAATTCTTTTCTAAGCCTTTAGATTCTAATTTTTGGTTTGTTTTTAAAAAAATGTGTGATTTTCTTAGGTTACCTTGAATAAACAGCCTTAATTCATGACTCAAGTTTTGATACTCACATAAATTTTTGGCCTAGGTTCATTTTTCTTGGTTTATTTTTGACCCCTTCATGACTTGGGACACTAAGATTGACTTGCACTCCATGCTCACCAGGAATTGACATGTCACCCTCCCTCACCTCATGCCTCTATATCCTGCCATGATATCCCTTTGTCCATGTCAATGTCAAAATTATTTTGGAAAGGAGTGTTGCCAACTCACTAGGAGTTTCCATAACATTGTCTCCCTCTCCTTCATCTGCCGATTTGTTACCATAACACTGATGTCATGTGGGCGCCTTGTTTAAGCACCATGGTTATTAAAGGCGCCCTGAGATCACTCATATTTTCTAACGCTTTTCAAATTTTGAAAGCTCAAAACTCTACCCTGCAAAACCACCGCCTCGGACCAGTTGGTAGTGGCGCTATAGGATCGGATGTTGAGGTGGATTCAGAGGCCTAGTTGCTTGCGACACTCTCCTAAAATTCTTTCAATCGAAATATGAGTTACCACCACCAGTTATTCCACTTGGTTTCCCCCACCCAAGACATTAAATTCCTGCTAAGGATAAATTATCGCCCTGAGTTTTGGTAGCGATCATGCCTGCATAATTGGTGAAGGTATTTTCCCTCGCGCTTTCCTATCAATATTTCTTTCACATAAAACTGCATTCACCATCACCTGGTTGTCAGTCATAATACATCTACTCTCCTTTCTCCCGAACTTTGAGTGCCCAAGAAAACTTTACCCCTTTCATGCGCGTTGTGCTACCCAAAATCGTTGTTGAAAATACGCTGCCTTTTCCCCTGCTTACTATACCATTTCAATTGGAGTGTTTTTAGCTAGTTTTCATAGACGATTGCAGTGATATCCTTCTTCACATTATTATTCCTCAGTTTTAATACTTATGAACATAAAGGGAGGGAAATTCATAGCCATTGTTTCCTAATCTAGCAACCAGTTTGAGTTAGGGGAGATTCCTTGAAAGGGGTGCCCACTATTCAATAGAAAATTCTTATTGAAGTCTGACTCTTTGTTTTCCTAGCCATCACTCCACCATAGCTTTTAAACCTTTCATCCTAAACTATGGAGACTCCTCAAAAGAAGAAGTCACATAAGGGAGGTAATTTGGTGAGAACCCCCCAGACATGCATTTATTTGAGGTGGATCCCATGGCTAGAGAATTTTTTCAAAGGGTGGGTTGCCTCACTTTATGCCAAAATATGCAGAGGGGTCATCCAGAGGTGGCCAAGGAAATGGCCTTTACATTTTGATGGCCCCAAGACCAAGGTAAGAGACCTAGAATTTGAGGTGTCCGAGACCTCCATTTCAAGAGGGCTACAAGGATCCCTATCACTAGAGAGAATTGGTTTAAATCCATGGCCTTGGATGAAGCCTTTTCTAAAGACTTCCTTAAGCCTAAATATCAAACCGAGAATATGTCCAAAGGGGTACCAAGAAGTCATTTGGTTGGAGAGTTTGATAAAATGTTGAGAATCATTCAAAGGTGCTTCACATGTAAAGGGAGGTTCAACAAATTATACCAGTAAAATTCATATAAGGCTTATGCTGCATCTACTTGAAAATTTGAAATGAACATTCCTTTCTATTTTCTAAGGAGCATAGGCGAGATGTCAGACATGGTTCAATCCGAGTCAAAGGTTTTGGATACTAGCATTTTTCATTCTAGGTTGATTAGAATTCTAGTTTCTAAAGAGCCGAGAAAGAGGAACATCTCTACGGAACACTTCTGTTAGAAACAAGACGATGGAGCAATAAAATAAAACAAATGAGGAAACAAAACACAAAAAGATACAATAACAATAGAGACATAGATTTACGTGGAGTTCACCTAAGTAGGGTTGCCCACCGGAGAAATTTCTGTGTCCTTCCTTTATTATTATCCAAAGATATGAAGGATACAACCTACAACAAAACCCACAACTTCCTCTTCTTTTCTCTCACGCCTTATCTCAAAATACAATATTCACGCATCCACACAAGAATACATTTCCCCATAAAAGAGGGGAGTTCTCTCTAGGAAAACCCTAACATAATCTCTATCATAGATCTGCGACCTTATAACTTAACGGTCGTGATTTACAATGAAATTACAATATAAATTTACAAGGCAATTTTTTCCTTTGGGGGCTCGCTTTCCCCCAGCCGGGGGGGATATCCTCCTCGGACCCCGCAATGGGGGTACCATCCCTTTGCACTCCCCCGCGTTGAAGATTGTACATACTTCTGGGATGTAACTACTTCATGGGGTATAAACATGATCGAAAACAAAAGACCTCTCTAATCAAGAAGATAATCAGCTCCACAACCAACAATCTCCCCACTTGGAGACTCCGGGATCTCAATAACTCCACTGTTGTTGAATATGTTGGACTATGAACCTTCTGACTTGAAAATTTCTCATCTTCATCTTCATTCTTGAAGACTAACAAAGAACTGAGTTCTTGCTCAGTTTCTCCTTTGTTACTCCTTTTGTTAACATGTATGTAGGATTTTCGCTAGTGTGTATCTTTTCCAACTTCAAATGTCCATCTTCCAAGGCGTGACTGCATGAATTGGTACCTCAAATTTATATGCTTAGTCTTCAATGGAAGGCTAATTTCTTTGCAAGATTAATGGAACTCTCACCGCCATAGTACAACCTTCTATTCTCATGCTTCTTTCCCACCTCCATAAACCTTTGGAATCAAATCATCTCTTTACTAGCCCTATAGCAACAACATACTCTACCTCTATTGTTGAAATTGCAACAACCTTTGTAGTTTTGAACTAACCATCGTTGTTCCACCTATAGTAAACACATACCCTATGTGTTCCTCCCATTATCTTTATCACCATATCCGAATCAACATATCCTTGTAGATCAACTTCTAACCTCCAAAACATAATGTATGATTAACAGGGCATCTCGCCAAGTATCTCAAACTCCACTTCATCGCCTCCCAATGTTATTTACTCCGATTTTTCTATATATCTTCTCACAACTCCCACTACATGTGTATATCTAGTCTTGTGCAACCATTGCATACATCAAGCAAACCAATTGTGGATGAATATGGGACCCTAGACATGTATTCTCTATTCCTCCGTGGCCTTTGGGACACGATTTTAGTTAATTTGAAATGGTTGGCCAAAGGTGTACTAACTGGTTTTTCATTCTCAGATTCTAAACCTCTCCAACACCTTCCTATGTACTCACCTCGAGAAAATGTCAGTTTTATGTATTTTTTCCTATCTCTTGTTGTTCTGATACCAAGGATTTTCTTTCCAAAGACTCCAAATCATCGCAAAATGAATTGGCTAATTTATTCGAGAGAATTTATATCCTTGATATTAGACCCTACAACAAGCATGCTGTCATCTACATACAATAGCAAGATAATAAAGCTTCCATTTAGATTTTTAAAATAAACATTGTGATCGTAATGACATCTACTATAAATCCATACCCTATCATAAACCTGACAAACTTTAGATACCACTACCTTAGAGATTGCTTTAGGCCATACAAGATTTTCTCTCCAACCTGCATACCCAAATTCTCCTTCCCTTTGACCTCATACCCTCATGGTTGTTGCATATAAATCCTCTCCAAATCTCTATGGAGAAAAGTTGTTTTACATCTAACTGCTCAAGATGCAAATCTTCTATCATAAGACTTAAAAGTAACCTAATTGAAGCCATTTTAACAACAACAGAAAATATTTCATCAAAATCTATATCTTTCTTTTGTGCAAACTCCTTTACAACAAGTCTAGCCTTGTACCGCTTTTCTCCTCCATCTTCTTCCTTCAACTTGTAATCCCATTTATTCTGCAGAATGCTCTTTTTCTTGTAGGCAATTGAACCAAGTCCCAAGTATGGTTATTTACCAAGGAATCCATTTCTTTCATGCCTTGCTCCCACTTCCTTTGGTGTCTACCTACATTGCATATTCATAACATTCCGGTTCACTCGTGAATCACCAACACAATAATACAATGAAGGAGAGTATCATTCAAGGGGTACACCTAACCTGGTATATTTTATAACAACACTTGTGTGTGCTTGAGGTGTAACTCAAGCCCGTTGTTGTACATTTTGATTTTCTTCGTCTCTTTGGAATTTCTTTTTCGTTGATCTCATCACACCGTATTCTTGTTTCTTTTCTTTTTTTCCTATTTCTTTTCCCTCGCAGAACTGATCTTTGTACATGACCTTCTCATTGAATAATATGACATCTCTAATTCTAATGGTTTTTATTTTCATAATCCCATAAGCTTGGTGAACCAAAATCATTAACACCATATCCAATAAAGGTACACTTGGATTTTGGCCTCAGCTTTGTTCTATTTTCTTTTATTAATATGGACAAATGCTTCATACCAAAAGTTTTCAAAAGAATAGTTTACCTTTTTTCCTCGGGCTCCATTCCTCCCCTCGAATTCTACCATCCAAAGAGCTTGAAGGTCTCTATTTATTAAGTAAATAAGAGTATCTACAAGATTCCACTCCAAACCTGTGAGGGCAAACCAAAGATGCAATCTCATACCCTTGCATGCTCCATGATTGTCATGTTCATCCTTCTCGACACACCATTTTCTGTGATGTTCTGAACCTGCTCTCTACTTAATCCCATGGTATGAACAGTGAATCATCAAACTCCTTGCTACAATATTCACCTCCATTATATGATCCGAAACTTCAACCTTTTTCCTGGCTCCCCATTCTCAACCAAATCTTCCATTTCCTTAAAGTATCAAAAACATCGATGTCGAATGTGATAAACCCAAGTTTTTCTAGTTGCATCATCAATAAAAGTAACATAATAATGAGAGACACCAAGAGATGATACCTAGATGGTCCCCATACATCCGTGATGCACAAGATCTAACCTTTCACTCTTCTTTTCTTTTCTCCGACTCCAGAAATATGACTCTTCTATTTTCCATAAACAAAATACTCACAAAAATACAAATCAATTTATTTAAGATCCGAAACAAATTTCTTTTGTGAAGTATTTGCACCCTCTTCTCACTCATGTGTCCAAGTTTGCGATGCCACAAGATCAGATTCATTCCTGTGAGAAACTAAAGATAGAAGAGTCAAGATACCAAAGTATTACAAATACAACAAAATTCCACCTTCTCTTCGTCACCAATGATCCTTTGATGACCTCACGCCTTATCTCAGAATATGGATATAAACCCTTCACTTGCCAACTTCCCTATTGAAATTAGATTTTCCCAAATATGAACATGTCTTACCTCTTCAACAACCATTGGTTTCATTGTGTTTCTTTATTTTACCTTTCCCATTCCAACAATTTTGCATGGTGCATCACGTCCAAATGAACCTCATTCAAAATCACTTTAAACATAATCTAGAAAATGTTTCCTATGGGTATGGTATGAAATGAAGCCCCCAATTCCATTACCCAAGACTCATAAATATTATCTACTTAAAGAATCAAAGAACTTTGTAACACATCTCCTGCTACATTTGCTTCCTAATTTCTCTCCCCGTTGTCCATCTCTTTGTTTCTTTGGAGCTCTACTGCCTTTTAGATGTCCTTTCCTCCCACAATTCCAGCACTCTATCTTTCCATGTCCGGATTTGGATCTTCCCTTCATACAATTCTACAGGTTCTTGGAAACCCTTTCTATCCTTTGTCTTCCCCTATTCTCCATGTTCAATGCATTTCGTGATGTCTCACATGTGCTTCTCCGTCGCATTTCCCTCCTAATAACACCAACAACATCATCAAATTTTAAAGTATTTGAACCAGATGAGTTACTTACAACCATGACCAAGTTGTTCCATCTTTCCTGCAATGAGCACAATATGAGAAGAGTCTTTGACCTCATCATCAAAGTCCACTTTACGTAATCCTAGTTGATTAGTAACCATATTAAAATCATTTAAATGATCTACAAATCGACTCCAATCTTCCGACATCTCATATTAAATAATCTCTCATTAGAAATACCTTATTGATGTCGAGGATTTTTCATACACTTGTACTTAATGCGTCCATCAAACCCTTCGTTGTCTTTTTTCTTTCAAAATATTGAAATCCATCGACACAAGTAGGCTTAGTCAACAGATTGCCTTAGAGCCTTTCTATTAAGAATCTTCCATTCTTTGTCCTTCGTAGTCGCTGACTTCTTTGTTATTCCACCAAAATGGTAGGAATAGATCCTTCTCGATATAAATAGTCTTCCATCTACATCTTCCATAACTGTAGTTTTAATGTTAAATTTCTCACCCTAAACTTTCCATCTTCCACATTGCTCCCACTCGAACCAAGAACCCTCTTTTTCCTATGAGTTACCTTTCACTTGGATACTAGTTGTTAGAAAAATGTGACCGTGGAGTAATAAAATAAAACAAATGAGGAAACAAAACATTTAAGATACACAATACAATAGACAATAAATTTACATGGTTCAATTAGTGTGGGCTACGCCCACTAGAGAAATTGTCGTCCTTCATTTATTATTATCTAGCATATGAAGGGATACAACCTACTAACACAACCCAGTTGTAACTTCCCTCTCTTCTTTTTATCTCTACGTGATCTTATCTCTAATACAATATTCACTACATCCATGATAGCCTACGCAATACATTTCCCTTATAAAAGAGGGTTGCCTTCTGGGGAAAAAAACCCTAACATAATCTCTATCATTAGATATGCGACCTTATAATGAACGGTCCAAATTTACAATGAAATTACAATATACATTTACAAGGCAATTTTTCCTTCGGGGGCCCACTTACCCCCAGACCCCCCAACCAGGAGGATAGCCCCCTCGGACCCCATAGAGGGGCTACACCCCCTCTGCACTCCCCCTCATGGAAGAGTGTACATACTTCTGGGGTGTAAATACTTCATGGGGTATAAACACAGCTAAAAGTAAAAGACCTCTAAATCAGGAAGATAATCACGCTCCACAACCAACACTTCATTGTTGTTTCTCACATGAAATTAGACATAGCATCTACTCCTTAGTCATAGATACCAAGCCCTTTTCCATCCACCAGTGTTTCTCCAATAGGAGCCAGCAAGAAAAGAAAGAGTAAGGCCCCAGTTCAAGATCAATAATACATTCAGGAAGTTGCAGAAATAGAGAGGGATGCCTACCATTCTCCACAGAGGGACCTTTCACCCCCTCCTGCACCAGAGTTAGAAGAGGTCCCTTCCTCTACTAAAGTTACAACCAAGAAAGGAAGGAAACTACACTTCTCTTCATCTCCCTCAACAGCTAGCACCAAGATCAGAAAGCCTTTCACAAGGTCATCAACTCTCAAAGGGGATGTTGAAGAACATGTTCTACCAAAGGTTTCCATTCTAAAGAAGAAGAGAGATAAGGGAAAAGAAATTGAGAAGTCTGTTGAGATAGAAGAGGTAATCCATGTGCAACAGGAATATGAAGCCACAAAAAATCATGTTGAGACTTCCCACATCACCACTCCACCTAGCAACCAGACCTTCAAAATATTGATTAAACAACTCATGGAAGCTAGGAAGGAGGTGGCTCGTCTGAAGTCTGAAGCCCTATCTGAAAGGATTAAGATGAAAGAGATCATGGATGGTTACATCCACACTCTTGACTTATCAATATTTGTAGCAAGAAGAGACCAGCCTCTTCATAGGAAACTCAGGAACCTCTATAGGCAAAATAGAGACTTTCAGTCTCAAAACAGAAATCTCAAAGAAGAGTTGCAACAATTCTAGGATGAGATGGCTCAAAGAAACTTGAATGTGTTGGTTGAAGCTATTATTGAAAAGGAGAATCCAGTAGACAAGGAAAGCATAGCTCCAGTGAAGAAGCCTATTACTACTAAATGTAAGCATGTTGATGTGCCAAAGGGAAGTCCTCCTTCCACCAGAAGGAGTGTCAGGTTGATGAAATGATGGGTGGAAGGTGAGCTCCATTTTTTAGAATGGCCCTTTTTTGCAAGGATAAGTGATTGAAGAAAAAAAAAATTCCCACCTATACAGGCTATACAGGATCCTAATGCATATTGCTCAAGGTTTTTGGCATTTTGTAAAGAGATAATATCTTCAACAGTAGTAGCGCAGACATTCTGTAGCGCTATGGTGCTACAAAATTGTCTAATTTTCATGTTCTATCAATATACTACCTATAATGCTACCTAATCACCTAAGACTGGTGTAGTGATGGTGCTGCTAACTTCCTGGGGGTGCTACTAAATATGTCAACAGTGAAATGATGGTGTTGCAAATTTAGCTGGGTGCTACCAAATTGCACACAGATACACAGGCACGCGTTAAAAAAAAATTAACAGAGAGTGAATTACATAGGTAGGCGCTACCAAAATTTTTGACAGAGGCTGAATTCTACACAGAGACACACAGGCCTGGCACTACCCATTCGGCATGCCTATTTTGGAGGTTTTTCTATGGAATTATAGGAAATTTTATGGGGATGCTACAAAATCTCGCTACCCAGAGAGATACTGAAAGATGCTATTAATAGGTACCAGGAATCAAGGAGTTCAAATTATTATCGTTGTGAAGTGGTTGATGATGTGGAGAAAGGTAGAGATGGTTGTTGGCAACATGATGACATTTTTCAAACCTATGAAGGACACTTGGCATGCAGGGAAATGTGCATCAAAGAATATCAAGTAAGTTACAAAGTTGGTTGGATCAGTGGCCAACATTTTCTTTTTTTATAACTCAATTGTTAGCTTAGTTGTTAGAGGAAATAAATATTGGGATATTTTCATGGGAGGAAGTCCAGCTCACACCTTCAGTTGTTGCCTTTCCTTTTTGTTATAAATATATAGTATAAATGATTTAGTAGGTTCGAATGGTTGAGCTAGGCTCCCTTATTTTTTAATATTTTGATGAAGCTACTGGTTAACTGGTTATGTACTTGATCTGAGATTTCATGATTAATATAAGTCGTCTTTCTTACTCCAACTTATTTGCCTCTGATACTGAAATATTCATGCTTGAATGATTCACATGGATTGTTGTAGTGATACTATGATGAATGTTTGATTATAGTATTATTATGATGTTCTTCAGTTTCCTCAAAATTTGAATTCAAGAAGATCTTGTGTTTGAGTTTTTATTCCTTAGGCTGCTTGAAGACCTGATGTCCACAACATACCTCTACATTTTCCTCACCAAAGTATTCCCTCTATTCATCTTTACTCCCACTTACTGACTAAAGTTAATCAAGACCTCAATTTCTTGTTCATGCTAGCCCATATTTCTGAGTTAGAACATTATTATCTTGAGTGTTATCCATTTTACCTCTTTAAAACTCATTTACATTTACACATAACCTGATGGGTAATGGGCTTACCTTCTATGCAATCTGAGGGTGATTCCTAGTACTAACACATGCTATAAATGGAGGCCATGGGTGCACTAAGAATTTAAGAATCTCATAGTATTGTTATGTTTCCTCAATCCTCCTTCGAGGATCCTCTTTTCTTCTTAGAGCATTCTAGAAACATTCCAATAGGCCATTCCACTCACCTCTTGAGGGAATAGGCTTGGATTTCTTCACCATTTTCTTTCTATTTTATCATTATAAGAAGAGATCTCAAATAGGGAACTAAAGAGCCCTCCCAAGGAGGAAGAGGGGATCCATCAGTCCTCCATTCTCTATGGTTTTTTCCAACTAATATAGTTATCCATTGGTGGCATAATCTTGGTCATTTGGTTGATTGATTTTGGTTCAAAGTTTCTTATGCATTGTAGTTTTATTTCCTTAGTTTTTTTTAGTTTATTTGTTTGTTTATTTCATGTTCTTGGATTATCTAACTCATGCACTAACATATGTCTTGTCTAGTAAGCCCAACTAGAATTGTAAGTGCCCTTGTTTTTCTCACCCATGTGATGAAACAAACACAATAGATTGGTGACCATATTGGGGATAAGGTATCAATTTCCTCCCTATTTGGGCTTTTAGAGCACTTCTTTCTGACCCATTTTCCTTGCAGGAATCATAAACAACCTAGCCTTACCTGTCAAGAGCTAAGTTTGGAGCTAGAGGAGGAGAATTCTACTTAATCTCCCCCCCCCCAATGTGTATCAGAATGTGCATGGGTGTTTCAGCCCACAGACACGCATTCTGAGAATTGTGCACCAACAACACTTCATTTCTCTACGCATTATGTGCACTGTGTGCCAAATTTTCCTTGGTTATCTGCGCATTTTGTGCCCACTACGCCTCTGTATGAACTGTAACCCACGCATCTGTCCAAAATTTCAAAATTGTAAGAGTTTTTGTGACGATTTGAAGGCCCCTAGCCTTCAAAATCTTACTTTTTTGAAAATTGTAAATGCACTACACATAGATGTTGAACACACCGACCACACTTAGGGGGGGGGTGAATGAGTGTGGGGCTCTTTTTCAAAACTTTTTCCCTTCACAAACTTCTTAGTTAGCAATCACCATTTAATCATTACTTATTATTGTCAATCATAACCAGTCAAATGTAAATATACATCAGCAACAGATAACAACAACATATATCATCAATAAACCATCACCACGAGGAACACAAAGGACAGAAGATGTGTGTACAATTTTATTTTTATTACGGACTACAATCCTTGGGTTATCAGCAACAACTGAGTAGAGTATACCTCTACAAGAGCATCAACTCTATAATGCAAGAATCAGCTTACACACTCAGTACCAACTGAGATGAGGCAACAATCCTCAAAAGATACCAATCTGTCAATAGGCATGCAACTTGTCGATAGTGCAACACACGTATGTACGTTCCCTATCAGTAGTACAGCTTGCGTATGTACGTGACCAGTCTGTACTACAACCTACGTATCTCTTCTAAGTTACTTAAGGTTTTCTCTTCAAGATAAACTCAGATCCTCTGCAGCCTTCAATCACATTCACTTTATGTCTTTCATTGTCCAATCTAAACCATAACCAGTCACAACACATCCAAGATCTCCAACAACTTATTTATGCTTCTCAACCATACAATATGAATGCTACTCAATCATGTATAAGCAACTAGTATAGTATAGCAATCATATCGGTACTGAATTATAAGAGTGCTACACACTCCATCAACCAACACAAAAAAAATCATGTTGGCATGTTTACAGGCAGAGTGTGCTTGTCATTGATGGCAAGATCAGAGTGTGCATCGATGGAAAAATAGTAACAATGTAAGCACAGGAGGATTAGTAAAGAGTCGCACGCAGTGCATAGGTGTGCACCAAGGATGAGGTTAACTCTTTGCCAAAGCTCAAGAGAGATAGCATACTCAGGATCTTAGACGGATCAAAGGTCGAGGCCTTTGAAACTTAGAAATTATTCCAAGTCAGGAGGATGTGTAAGCTCGAGAGGAGAAGCAACAATGATCATTGGATCTCATTGAGAATTCATGATGACCATCAGATCTGAATTTAGATAGGTCGAGTGCAAAGATGGAGGATAGATCTCGGG
>SNQJ01S0005991.1:8694-19918 GCA_010110895.2 Picea sitchensis
GAGGGGAAACCACGCCAACCATGGAAACCCGACATAAAAATGGTCAAGTATATAGTAGTAATTGCACCATCCATCATAAAACAACAATTATGATAACACATATAGCCGCCAGAAGGCCCAATCATAAAGCCATCTTAAAGACAGGGAGTAAAATAAAAACATCGTCGATATGCATGACTGTGTGGAAGTACACGACATAAATATACTAGTGGTTTTGGCAATAAAATTCCATTAACGCAAGAACCTATCACATTACGAGCGAAGACGACCGGTGGGAAGGTGTGTAGATTAGTGAACAACTGGAAAACAAGGCAAAAAATTAGTCAGGCTTTCCGAACATGAGATATTGTTACGAGAGAGAGAGAGAGAGAGAGAGAGAGAGAGAGAGAGAGAGAGAGAGCTTCAACAACTGCCAAAGTTGAGTTAAGTACAACAATGTCGCCACCCAAAGCCGCAGGAGTAGCAACAACGATACCAAGAAAGAGTCTCACCAAAGTGGTCACAACTAAACCAGAGATTAAGGAAACCCTGGGTGCATCCTCATTGGAACCAAGGTTCCCTTGTGAATACATATCGCCCAGGAAGGATGACACCCCACCAGTCACACTGTAGAAGAATCCAAATTATATGATGGTGACCCCAGACATTCTAGAGGCAGTCATCATTGATGGAGATATGCTCGGAAGCATTCCTCAGCTGAAATATGTCGATCATGATATAAATGACATGGTGAAGTTCCTTAAACTTGCACCCCACAAATACTTGGAACTCCAGGTAGATCCACTCATGAAGCAAAGTGTCCAAGTTACCAAATTTTAGGCCATAGGATTGGAGCGAGCATGCCTCCTCAAATTGTTCGACATCCCGCACTTCGACCGTAAAACAAAGTTAATGCCTGTGTCAAACTCCTCCTATATTACATGCATGGGGGGTACATGTGTATGGATATTCCAATTTCGACTGATACATAATTGATAGCACGAATCACTGGATTTCCCACCTAGGGGAAAGACCCTACCACGTTATTTCCACATAAGAAGACAACAAGAGTGATGTTAGAGGCAATGCGAGTGAAGTTTAAAACTATTAGAGGGGTGCGCAACTTAGATGTGCTGACCATATGCGACCTCATAGTTCGAATAGCCACACAAATGATGGGATGAAAACTGCTCCATAAATGCAAGAAATATCAATTCCTAGCATAGGTAATAGTTGCTGCAGAACAATGTGTAGAAGGCACTACAATGAGTTGGGCCCCTTTCTTACTGAACCAATTCCTACTCGAATGCTTCGAAGACCAATACAAGGGGATGGAGTTTCAGTACTCTTGGCTACTCATCTTGATTTCCTTTGCAACATGGGAAGAGCCAGAGGACGCGCAGTTCTTAGGGTTGAGGGGGAAGTTGCGCATAGCGATGAAATACCAAAACTTCTGGTTCTCAACAATCAAGAGAAGGAAGATTGAAACCAACGTAGAGTTTTTATCTATGGTGAAAGAATTCGACAGAGTATCTAGAATGCATTGTGCATGTCTCCACAGCTAGTGGAGGCATACAGCCCAGTCGAGGAATTTCACCTGGATAGACATCACATGTACATCAAATCCAAGAAGGATCCAAGGGAGGAATGGGTCCAAACAAAGTATAAGATAACTGAGGAAGACATCGAGCTGGACATGGAAGATTGGGAACTAGACTGGAAAGTACCAGCAAAAGGGGATGTGACGGCACAGGGAGGAATGTTGAAGCAACACAACACACATACGTAAATATGAAACCCCCAAGAAATGGCATAGAGGTCATCGATTAAGGAAATGATACGAAGGAAGCACCAGAAACCAGGTGAACTGATCAACCTCCACAACCGTTATATCAAATAGGAAGGAAACGATCAGACCAAAGCACAAGGTCAACCACGCAAAAGAAGCAAAAGGCTCAAAAGCCACAAGTCATCTATGCCCTCACATATGATGACATGGATCGAATTGGATATAGATTAAGTGATGTCATAGAAGAAGTCCCTGAAGAGATGACAAAGCAATAAGAAGCACTTCAAACGAAGGTGCAGGATCAATGCTCGAGGCTTCAACAATTACTAGATATAGTCTGTTTGGCACCAACACCAAGAGAAGGAACAACCCAACAAGGCATAGTGGGGGAAGCACGAATGGGGGTATGAGAGCACAAAGTAATCAAACTACTAGTACATACAGTCGGGTTACCAAACCCCGAAGTACAGGAGAATATGCAAGCACTAAGTCACATGGAACTCATCGTCTCCTAGATTCGAATGGAAGTATTATAGGACTTACACACATGGATCACTTAGGAAATCCAGTGTTGGGTATATATTTTGGCTAGCGAGTTGAACAAATAAGAAGTAGAGAACACATAACTGCAGGGAAAATACACCACTGTGCTACAGGAAAAGTGCGAAGTAGAACAACGAGTGGGACTCGCAGAAAAGGAGAAGCGTGAAGCGGAAGGAAAGGTAGATAAATCCAACATAGAAAAGAGTGAAGTGGAAGGAAAGGCTGAGAAATCCTTAAATGGAAAAGATGAGGTTGAAACAAAGGCTTCCAAATCGATGAAGGAGAAGGAAGAACCTGAACAGATAGCACAGAAAATTCATACAGCTATCAAAAACTATACAAGGTGGTCCTAGAATTACTGATGGTGGTAGAGGCAATGGTCGAAGAACAAGTAGGAAATATTAGCGAGACTATTTGGGGCCTTCACACGAAGATCACAGAATTGGAAGTGTGTGCAACACCAGAGACACCATTGGAAGAAAGAGCACAAAGGGAACGGATTGCGTAGACAGCGGTGGAAAAGATTAAAAGCTTAAAACATGAGTGTATAAAGATATGCGATGAAGGCATGCACATGTGGAAATAGATGATGAACACCCTAGAGCTAGAACCATTGGACAAGAAAATAATTATTGTGTAGAACAAGTGATTCAGTCCACTGAGCACACAAATAATATCCCACCAACTGAAACAATGTCGACACTACTATCTAACAAGAAACTATACCTTGCAGTGGAATAGTTGAAGGAAGAAAAACAAAATATCACACAGGAGTTGCGACCATGATAGGACGAGGCATTCAGTGTTCTAGAAGAACTAGCATAATGACATTAGCAACACAAGACACCGAGTCCAAACTAAATAGCCTGACAGTGCAGACAATGGGGGAAATTGTGAACAAGGATTATAGAATCACAACATTAGTATAAACAATTAAGGAGAGCCTCCATAAATTCATTGATACATGGAAGAGCATGACACACATGCCTAAGTGGCTTAGGAAAAGCCACATTTGAGTGTTGGGGGCTTGTTGGGGAGGTTGGTTGGATAAAGAACAACGGGAAGAGACGAGGTACAGAGAAAAGGCACAAGATCAAGAAGATCAAGAGGACCAAGAAAGAAGAGAGAGGAAAGATAAGAAGATGGAGGACATGAAGGAACAACTAGCGTAAAATCTGGGAAAACCAATCGATCATGAGTTGTATCTAGATCATAATGAGTTTTCACCATCCGAGCATGGGTGGTATCCAACTCATTATGAGTTGGAAAGAAAACATGAGAAAAATGGACCTAAGTATGTAAAATATGGACGCAGCTCAAAAGAGAGGGTAGTGTAAGAGAAGCGACATAAGAGGAAGTAGAGAGGAATTCTGAGTAGTTGTGGTGATTGTAGGATGTTCTATGTAAACAATCCATGAATGTAAGTAGAGGAATGTATATTGAACATCTATTGTAGCACAGAGCGCAAATAGATCGCCATAAATCTAATAAAGAAGCAAATCTTTTGTGGACATAGACCAGGAGGGGGTGAAGCACGATAAATCTATGCCGAATTATGTTGTTGAATTGTTATTGATGCTTGTATTGTGTTAATTCATGTTTGTATGGTGTTATTTCCTACCTTTACTATGGATGAATGCTATATTTACTGATAATGTTGATAGATTCATGCGCAATAGCTTAATTGTATGTTTAAACCACTAAATGACAAGAATATAGACTGATATGCATATAGAATTAAGTAACGAGGCCATGTTAACTAGGATCTAGTGCATGAAAGGATCTTGTAGGTATGACAAATCATGCTTCCCTCGTAGCATGATTTGTTAGTCCTTCACATATATCACAAAATGTTTCAATTTGAATTTGACGGACTGCAGGGTCTAGGGCATCGCTTTTGAAATAATATTTTGTGTGGCCTTCACGAGAATAGATTGTACACCATAGTCCATTGTGGGAGATCAACATGTTCTTAATCGATTGTTGTAATTGTTCAAGTTTTCTTGTACTCATTTTTCAAAAGCACCTTCATCATCCATTTCGATTTGTTGTGCTTTTTTGATGATTTCTTCACATATCGAGAGATCATACATACATAGTGGTACTCTAATATTTTGCAATAGGCCTGCTACATACCATTGTACAAGCAATTTCTCATCAATTGCATAGGGAATTGGGCTCAAAAGGTCTTTGAACCTTTTATCATACGCATGAATAGTTTCACCTGGGTTTTGCCTTATTTCTTTCAAATTTTGAGCCGCCGGGTGAATGATTTATTGCATCTTAAAAAATGTGAGGAAATTTTTCTTTATCTCTGACTTCAAGCATTGTTGATTATATGTGTAAAACATAAACCAGGTAAGGGCTCGGGCTCGAAGCACGACACCAAATTGTGCCATTTTTTTATCTTCATTTGTTATGTCAACTGCATCCCATAATTTTTCGCAAACAAACCAATGCCATTTGGGATCCTCGACTCGTTCGTAGATTGGGATGTGGTTGACTCCCATTATCGCTTTCTTATATTTTGTCGAGGCTGGGACTATTGTGAGTATTTGTGTTGAAGTTGATTGGGAATTCAAGCTATTTTCTTGAGTTGAATTCAAAATATTCGACTCGACTGGTATGATCTCTTGTCATTATTCAAGAGGGATGCATTCAATTGCTAACTGCACTTGTTTATTTCTTGGATTTGGAACATTTGTTTGACAAGATTTGTCTATATATTCAATGAATAATTCTCGGCAAGGTCACATGAATTCATTTTCATCGTCTATTGAATTTGAATATTCCAATAATAGATTTGACAGGGGCCGGAGACCGCGAGGTCTCTTACATGCAGTACTCTATCTTTCAGTTGATTTTCTTGTGCTTCAATGAGAACCGTGTCTCTTATCTAACCAACATTTTCAGTTCGACACCATACCCTTGGTGATTGTGTATCCACATGAAGTATTTTTTAAAGGAATTCTGCAATACGCGGGTTATGAATTCTTGAAGGAGAAATTCGAACCACAGGTCTCGAATTGTCAATCTTCATATCGACTTGGTCATAAGCTTTTTGGGAACCATCTGTTTCCATGCTCAATTTCAATATTCTCCCTCTCCAAGGAACCGTTGGGGCACTCTCAATGGTTGCTCCAGTGCTCTGCCACTCCTAGATAGGTTTTCTATGGGATTTTAGAGGATTCCTCTTATTTGAAAACTCTTCTCAGCTCTTTTGTCTCTTGTCCCTCTCTATTTTTTGTATGCTCGTTGAAGGTTTATGGGTTTGCGTCCGATGTTCAAACTTCACACTTGAATCAATTATATTCCTCCCAACTTATGAAATTTTTGACTTCGGCGTGCTTTGGCTTCGACATCGAATTTATACCATCTAACATATCATCCAACTCGCTTACGCTGGCCTGAATTACTCGTAGTAGACGATGTTCATCATTTCTCTTATGCTCATTTCTTAAAGAAGTATTTTGAATCTTCTGTGGTATTTTTGCAGTTAGAATCTAAGAATCATTCCCACTCTTCTTGTTTCTCTTGACAATTAGAGTTCAGAGGAAGGCTCTGATGAAGAAGGCTCCGAAGAAGAATGTGAAGAGGCAGAAGTCGATTACAAGGAAGAATTTATGTGTGCCATAGAAGCTATAAATAAGGAAAAGAATAAAAAACAAGTCACTCCAAACAGAACTAAAGATGAAAGAAGAATCTCATAACTCCAAAGTATTCGAGCAGACTATCATGAAGCTAAAAATCCAGGTAGAAGAAGACAAGAATATTGAAGAAGCACTCGGAGGGAAGTTAAATGAAAAGGGCAGGATCATTGAAGGGTTAGAAGCAAAGATTATCACTCTAAGAAATTATCTTCAGAAGAAGGATACACAAAAAAACAACACCAGAATATTGGATAATATCATTAACAGTCAAAGACCTTACTATGACAGATCTGGATTAGGATACAATCAAACACATATAGAGAAAGGTTCAAGGTCCAGATTGACAGGGCAAGAAGGAGAACCAATAAGCTATGAAAAATTAATTAGAGGTACTTCCAAGAAAGAAGAAGACGTGAAGACTCAAGAGGAAGAATACAAAGACACTGCACCACCTAGAAGATTCAGAAGTCAGTATCAACAATGACCAACTATAGAAAGACCTCAAGAAGAATAAGGATTCAAAAGTGCATCACCATTCAAAAGATATTCCACTCCTAGGTATCAAACTATTTTTCTTGGTTCATGTTATAATTTTGGGCAAAATTCTATGAATTGTAGAGATAATACCAAGAATAGAAGCAATGATGAGGGCTACAAAAGAAACAGTTATCCAAGAATATCTCATGAAGCACATAATAAAATCTACAACATATTTCGATCATTGAGTGGTGTGGTATAATGATACAAGTGGAACAACTTTGGACATATGGCTAAAGATTGCAGACTCTCTATTCCTCCGAGGGAACCAAAGTTGAATATCGATAGTCACAAGCAAGAACCACAAAGAATATGGATAAGAAAGTAGGATCAATTAAACACTGAAGAATGAAACCTTTCTCTACAAGCTAAACACAAGAAACGTAGATGGTATGTTGACAGTGGATGCTTAAAGCATATGCCAGATCATAAATACATATTTCTGACATTGAAGAAGGAAATAGATGGATCAGTTTCATTTGGGAATGAAAGCTCAGCCAATTTTTTTGGAAAGGGCACTATCAAGATCGGAAGTAAGGATGCTAGGGAAGAAAATGTTTTATTGGTTGAAGACATTTAACACAATCTACTAAGTGTAAGTCAAATGTGTGGTCAAAGACACAAAGTTTTCCTTGACTAAAAGAAGTGAAAGATAAGGAAAGCATAATCATGCAAGTTGGTGGCTACAACTGTAAGAAGTCAAAGAAACATATATGTTATAAATGAAATAGGAAAGGAAATATGTTGCTTAGGAAAGGACGATGAAATTTGTCTCTAGCATAGAAGAATGGGTCACACAAATTTTGATTATCTTGTCAAATTCAGTAAAAAGGAAGTAGTAAGAGAAATTCCCGAGATATCGAAGCCAACAAACATTATATGCAAGCATTGTCTACAAGCAAAACAAACCAAGACAAAGTTCAAGTCAAAGGAGCATTCCACAAAAAAACTATTGGAGATTGTACATACTGATCTAGTTGGACCAACAAGAACGAAGGGATTGAAAGGTGAATAGTATTTCATGCTACTAGTTGAATAATACACAAGAATGACTGCATTTTTCTTTCTAAATAAGAAGTTAGAGGCATTCAAAAATTTTAAGACATATAAAGATATGGTTGAAACTGAGACAGAGTTGAAAATCAAGTGTTTGAGATCAGGCAATGGAGGATAATTTACATCAAAGGAATTCATGGAATTATCCAGTGAGCATGGGATAAAGAGGCAATTCGCAGTAGCCAGGACACCTCAAGAAAATGGAGTTGTCGAAAGGAATAACAAAACAATACAAGAAATGGCCAGAACCATGTTAATGGATTCCAAGTTAACATATGTCTTTTGGGTACAAGCAATATATACAACAATTCATATCCAGAAGAGAGGGATGCTTAGAAATAACAGTGAGAAGACTCCATACAAGCTATGGAAAGGAAGACCAACAAATGTGAAGCACTTCAAAATATTCAGAAGTAAATGAAACAACAAAAGAGAGTATGGCAGAATTGGAAAATTTGATTCTCGAGTTGACAAAGGCACACTAGTTGGGTACTCAAGCAAAAGGAAAGCATACAAATGATTCAATCTAAGACTCAAAAGAATAGTAGAAAGCATCAATTTGATGATTGATGAGAAAGATGGATGTAAGATAAAAGAAAGTAGCAAAGATTTAGTGGAATAGAATCACGATGAAGATTTGAAATAAGAAGAAGTAGATGAGGAATCAGATGAAGATGAAGAGAAACAAGAAGCAGAGCAAGAACAACAGGATATTCAAGTACCTCCAAAGACACCCAACAAACGAGTGAAAAAAAATCATCCATCAAAACAAATTATTGGGAATAAAGATACAGGAGTTGAAACCGAAAGAAGAATCCGCTCACCAAAACAACAACATCTAACACTATTATCTACTATTGAGCCGACCAGTTTTGATGAAGATAGCAAGGATGAACACTGGATAAAAGCTATGGAAGAAGAGTTAGATCATATAGAGAAGAATGACACATGGGGACTAGTTCCAAGGATGAAAAACAAGAATGTCATTGGTACAAAACGGTTCTTCAGAAATAATTTGAACGAGGATGGACATGTTACCAGGAACAAAGAAATATTGGTATGTAAAGGATATGCTCAGGTTGAAGGTATAGATTTTGAAGAGACATTTTTCCCAGTTGCTTGAATGGAGGAAATCAGACTGATCATAGCTTATGCATGTTCCGAAACTATTAAAGTATATCAGATGGACGTGAAATCAACATTCCTTAACAGAGATATAGAGGACGAAGTCTACAATGAGCGGCGCGAAGGATTTCAATTGTCAGAGAAGGAAAATTATATTTGTAGGTTGAAAATGCCTTATATGGTCTCAAGTAGGCCCCAAGAGTGTGGTATTCAAGAATGGACAGATACCTAGAACAACAAGGATCCAAGAAAGGAAATGTAGACAACAATATCTACATAAAGGTAAATCAAGATAATATCCTGATAATTGAAGTGTATGTTGATGATATTATATTCGAAAGTGATGATGACAGGATGAGTCAGAAATTTTCCAAAGACATGCAAAATGAATTCGAGACATCTTTTCTTGGATATTTGAATTTATTTTTTGGTTTCTAGATATGTGAGATCAACAAAGGTATCTTTATCTCTCAGACCAGGGATATCGGAGAAATATTGAAGAAGTTTGGAATGGCATATTGAAAACCAGTCAGTACTCCTATGCAGACCAATTATAAGTTAAGTAAGGATGATGATTCTAAGGATGCAGATCAAAGAAAGTAAAGATCGATGATTGGTAGCTTACTCTATGTAACAACTTCTAGACCATATGTGATGCAGGAAATTGGACATGTTGCAAGGTTTCAAGAAGAACTAAAGGAATCAAATGTTATGTCAATAAAGGGGATATTCAAATACCTCAAATGTACAAAATATTTTGGATTATGGTATCCAAAAGGGAAGGATCTATCTCTTGTCACTTACACAGATGCAGATTAAGGAGGTTGCATTGATGATAGTGTTGGACAATCGGTTTGGACAATTGGTTTTCATTGATTTCAACCGTTGGAAAGTGATATTGGAGATTGATGTCAACCCTTGGAGAAGTTCGAAGAGGTCCAAAGATGTGGACGAGATTGTTGGACAGTTGATTTTCATTTGTATTATCGAGATTGATGTGAGTCAGTTGGGTGCATTTGAAGAAGCCTACATGAAGGCCCGAATGTGTGGTTATGGAACCCAAAGTTTGTTGAGGAATATGGACATGAAGGATAGTGAACATTCAGTTAAGATACTCATATATGGATAATACTCGTCGTGTCTTTTCTTGTGATATGTGGTATTCCATGTGGTTCCTCACAATGAAGTAGATATGGCCTTGTAAAGTTGGAAGCCTCAAAGAATGCTCAAGAATCCCCTAGTTGGTTACAAGTATTTAATGAAAGGGTAAAGTTGTTGTAACAAGAAATTTCAAGAGTCTCTAAATTTAGGTAAAGAGGTCCTAAAGTTAAGGTAATAGGTCCTAAATTTAAGGAAAGAGGTTACTTAGAAAAAGTATAAATACACCTCAAGAAGTCTCTCATAAGCACATGATTTGTACACACAAGTTCATTGAATATCTATCTAAGTGATCAAGTGATTCTGGTCTAAGGTAACCAAGGATATCTGAGATGTTTTTCAGAGGGAAGATGAAGTAAAGAAGGTTGAAATTGCAAGGGAGGATGAGGTCTTGCGAGGATGTGTTCTAAGGTATGCTGGAAAAAAACCCTAACATAATCTCTATTGTTAGATTTGTGACCTTATAATGAACGGTCTAGATTTACAATGAAATTACAATAAACATTTACAAGGCAAATTTTCCTTCCGGGGCTTCGCCCCCGACTTTCCCCTAGACCCCCCCAGCCGGGGGGATATCCCCCTCTAGACCTCGCATAGGGGGTACCCCCCCTCTGCACTCCCCCGCGTGGAAGAGTGTACATACTTCTGGGGTGTAAATACTTCAAGGGGTATAAACACGACTGAAAGAAAGGACCTCTGAATTAGGAAGATAATCAGGCTCCACAACCATCTCCCACTTGGAGACTGATCTCAACAACTCCACCGTTACTGTATATGCTGGACTCTGAACCTTCTTGGACTTGGAAAATTTCTCATCTTCATCTTCATTCTTGAAGGCCAATTGAAACTGAGAAGGAACTCAGTTTCTCCTTGGTTACTCCCTTTGTTAACACGTCTGCAGGATTCTGGCTAGTGTGTATCTTTTCCAACTTCAAATGTCCATCTTCCAAGGCGGATCGTATGAAGTGGTACCTCAACTTTATATTCTTAGTCTTCAAATGGAAGGCTAAGTTCTTTGCAAGGTGAATGACACTCTGACTGTCACAGTACAACTTGTTGTTCTCCTGATTCTTTCCTAATTCCTCCATAAACCTTTGTAACCAAATCATCTCTTTACTAGCCTCTGTAGCAGCAACATACTCTGCCTCTGTTGTTGAAAGTGAAACAACCTTTTGTAGTTTCAAAATCCAAGTTACTGTTGTTCCACCTATAGTAAAAACATACCCTGTGGTTCTCCTCCTGCTGTCTTTATCACCTGCCATATCTAAATCAACATATCCCCGTAGAAAAGTGTCTGAACCTCCAAAACATAATGCATGAGTATTAGTACCTCTCAAATACCTGAGAATCCACTTTACTGCCTCCCAATGTTCTTTACCTGGATTGT
>SNQJ01S0005991.1:23362-42757 GCA_010110895.2 Picea sitchensis
AGAAAAACATTCTATGGTTTTCTCCCATTTGGGTTTCCACATAAATTATGGTGTATTGTGTATATATTTGGATGTGAAGTTGTTTATGATTATACTATTGATGATATATTGAATGCTAATGATAAACTGTTGAATATTGTTGAAGAGTATATTGTGGTTAAAAGTACTAAAATTGCTCATTATTGATTCACCCCCCCTCTCAGTAATCCAACAATTGGTATCAAAGCATGTCCTTCAAGAAGCATCCTAACCAATGGAAGGAGATCATGGATTACACTAAGATTGGGGTACCACAATTTGATGGTGAGAACTATGCCTTCTGGAGTAGAAGAATAAATATGTGTATACAAGAACAAAGATTCAATGTTTGGAAATCAATAGTAGATGGATACAAAGCACCAACCACTCCCCTGATGGACAAAGATGGAAATAAACTTGAAGAAAATGATTCAAGGTATAGAAACACTATTGAGAATGGTTTGAATCTATTAAGACACCGATATTATGCACTATGATTTCATAAAAGAAATGTGGGACAAACTGAAGACTATCTACAAAGGAGATCAGAAAGTGAAAGAAGCTAAACTTCAAAGTTTTAGAGTCAAGTTTGAACAACTGAAGATTAATTAAGATGAAAGAATAACAACCTACTTTCTACGAGTCGATGAAATAATAAACAATATCAAATTTTTGGGAGATGAGATAAACGAACATGTCATTGTTAAAAATGCATTAATATCTGTACCAATGAGATTTGATTCAAACATTTCAGTTCTAGAAGAAAGAGGGGACCTAGCTACAATGACCATACATGAGTTGCATGGGATACTCACAACTTATGAGATGAGGATAGAGAAATACAATACAATCACAAAGGAAGAAACATTCAAGGCTTCCAAGAAGACGAAGAAGAAAGATAAACAAAAGCCAAAGTGAGACTATAGATGCAACGATGATTCAGAGGAAGATGAAGAGGTGGCCAACTTCGTCAAAAGGATGAAAAGAGGAACTGAAAAATACAAATATATGATTCCATTGAAATGTTTTAATTGTGATGGTGTTGGTCATTTTGCTAATAAATATCCCTATAAAAAAAATAAAGGTAATGAAGAAGATGACTCTAAAAAGAAAAAGCAAATCCAAAAGGGTAGAAGAAACATTTTTTTTTTTTTTAAGAAAAGTCTCTGCACCAAGGAAGAAAGTTCCTCATCAGAAAAAGATGAAGTCAATGACAATGATACATAAAGGGTACTATTCATGTCAATAGAAGAATCCAATGAAGAAGGCTCTGAAGAAGAATGTGACGAGGCAAAAGTCGATTATAGGGGAGAATTGATGTGTGCCATAGAAGCTCTAAAGAAGGAAAAGAAGAAAAACAAGTCACTCTAGACATAACTAAAGAAGAAAGAAGAATATCAAAACTCCAAATAAGTCGAGAAAACAATCACAAAGCTAAAAATACAGGTAGAATAAGACAAGAATATTGAATAATAACCCAGACGATAGTTAGATGAAAACTACAAGATCATTGAAGACTTAGAAGTAGAGATAGTCACTCTAAGAAAATATCTTCAGAAGAAGGATATGCAACAAAACAAAACCATAATATTGGATAATATCATTAACAATCAAATACCTTACTATGATAGATCTGTATTAGGATAGAATCAGATACAGGCAGAGAAGGGTTCAAGCTCCAGAACGACAGAGAAAAAAGCATAACCAATAAGCTATGCAGAAGCCGTTAGATGTCCTTCCAATAAATAAGAATACATGAAGACTCAAGAGGAATATTACAGAGACATTGCACCACCTAGAATATTTAGAAGTCAATATTAGCAACAACCAACTATAGAAATATGTCAAGAAGAAGAAGGATTAAGAAGAGCAACACCATTCAAAAGATATTCCACTCCCAGGTATCAAACTGTTTTTCTTGGTTCATTTTATTCATGTTATAATTTTTGGCAAAAAGCTATGAATTGTAGAGCCAATACCAAGAACAAAAGCAATGATGAGGGCTATATAAGAAATAGTTATCCAAGAAGATCTCATGAATCACATAATAGAAGCTACAACATATTTGGATCATTGAGTGATGTGGTAGAATGATACAAGTGCAACAACTTTGGACATATGGTTAAATATTGTAGACTCATTATTCCTCCTGGGGAACCAAAGCAGAATATCAACAGTCACAAACATAAAGCACAAAGGACATGGATAAGAAAGTAGGATCAATCCAACACTGAAGAATGCAACCTTTCTCTACAAGCTCAATACAAGAAACGTGGATGGTATGTTGACAATGGATTCTCAAAGCATATGATAGGTGATAAAGATAGATTTATGACATTGAATAAGGAAAGAGATGGATCGGTTTCATTTGGGAATGACAACTCAACCAAAAAAATTGGAAAGGGCATTGTCATGCTCGAAAGTAAGGATGCTAGGGAAAAAAATGTTTTACTGCTCGAAGACATGAAACACAATATACTAAGTGTAATTCAAATGCGTGGTCAAGGACATGGACTTGTGCTTGAATCAAAGAAGTGCGAGATAAGGAAAGAAAAATCAAGCAAGTTGGTGGCTACAACTGTAAGAAATCCAAGAAACATATATGTTCTAAATGAAATAGGAAAGGAAATATGTTTCTTAGGAAAGGACGATGAAATTTGACTCTGGCACATAAGTAAGGTGTAATGTACCCACTTTGGGACATCATCACAGGGCAGAGATTTATGATGACCAAAGTAGCCAGATGGGTGCTAGAGTGAGTACAGGGGTATTTGAGAGGCATTGTGGGGTCCAACTTGCATTGATGATCATATTCCATCATTATGAGCCATTCCGCACAGGTTGGCTTTGGTTTCGTTGCATTCTGATGATTTCCATAGATTGCGTCACATTGATTTCCTTTATTTTGACTATTTTGAGCTAAAAGTCAATGGAATTCTCTGAAGAAGTTCATTTTGGGCACATTACTTGGAGGAACCTCTGAGTGTAATACATTGGAATCGAGGAGGAGAAGCACTGAGGATGGGATGGCTAGAAGTGACTTTTAGTGGCTAGGAAGCCTGGGAGAGATAAGGAGCTTTTCAAGGTTAAAGGTTAATTGGTCATTAAAGTGATTTAAGTAATTATTAAATATTAATAAAATGAAAGTCACTTCGGAAGGACAAGGTGAGCCAAAAAGTATAAAGGAAGAAACCAAAGGAACCTCTTCTCATTCATTACATGTATGATCTTATTTTGATTTCACGGCTTCTAGCTAGTGAGCCCAATATTGGGGGTTTTGAGGGTTTTGACATAACAAACCCTAGAGGGCGGTTCGGTGGTGAAAAATTCCACCTATCTTGTCCCAAGATTGGTCTACAGGAGGATACAATACTCTCCGGACATTCTAGTTCCATATCTACTCGATTCGCGAGGAGGATTCTGTCTAGGTTCATGTGCGGATAGAGAGAGAGTAGCACCAGTTGAGAGTTCCGACAAGAGGAGCACACCATCTTTGGAGAGATTTGTTGTAGGAGATTTGGAAGAGTAGTTGATTCTATCACTTGGGTTTTCATTCGCGGGGCCTTGGACATCGAGATCTAGTGATTTCTGAGACACTTTTATGGCTCAGGTTATTTCTTGAGCGGTGGGGCGAGTTGAAGAGAAGGAGGCGTTTTTTGAGATCATATCTAAAAGATACTGTTTGGAGGTTACTTGAGATCGACAGCGAAACTTTACCTAGTGACTTGAAGTGTCACGATCTATATTTATGGAGATTTTAAGAGCATTTGGAGGCCTCGTTCAAATGGGCCGAATTATCTAGGGTTTAGATCATCCAGTGGAAGCGCACCATTAGGGGATTTCATATCTATCGAGATTGAGAGGGATATTGGAGGTCAGGTCACACCTAGGTTATTCTTACCATCACACGATCTATGGGTTGGAATATTTATTAGGGTGATTGGACACTCTTGGCGGCCAGTACGAGTTATTGAGGTTTCGACCTTCTATTGGAGCATGGCATTATTCAGCTAGAGAGTTTGGCATTCAAATATGCTTGTATTGATCTTCATTTCTTATTCAGCCTTTGGAGGCATCCTTTGTATTAGCGAGAGCATTTTTATTAACTCTTATCTATTGTCTATCTTCTTGGCCATCTGTTGAACATTCGAGATAAACATCTTCATTGTAGGCGGTTTCTCTATTTTATGAATAAAGAAATTGAGATGTTTGGCTTGTCTATCTTGTGCATATGATTGAGGTATGTTCCATGGTTATCGCTACGTTATTTGTTGCATACACATATAAACACATCTAAAAAAGGTAGATCAACAAAGTGTTTGTGAAAATGCCTCCTTTCGGAAAAAGTTTTAAAAGATACCAAAATAGTGATGATCATTGCATAATGGATTGGGATCATCACATAAAGAATCACATAAATTTTGATAGTATTTTCAAAGTTAGAAAAAAGGAAACATTTCTGTTCTAATACTTTTGTGACCATTGTTTTGTTCATAGATTTCTTTCGGATTCATACATGAGTTTTGATATTGACGTTCCGGACCAAGCAGTGTGGTCCATCAGCAGTTTTGGTCGAAGCGTCGAGATATCAAGCTATATGAATCAAAGCCTACAAATAAAAACTTTCTAATAAGATAAATTCCTGATATCTCGAAGCCAACAAAATTTCTATGCAAGCATTGCCTACAGAAAACACACCAAGACAGAGTTCAAGTCAAAGGATTATTCCACACAACAACCATAGGAAATTGGCACTACTAATCTGGATTGGACCAACAATAATGAAGGGATTGAAAGGTGAACACTATTGTCTATTGAAAGTTTATTGATGTTACAATAAAGCATTGGGAAAAACCATAGAGAGTACCAATGTGAAAGTGGATGAAGTAGGGCATTAGAAGGTGAAAGAACATGTTCAAATAGAGGATCCAAGTTTCAAGAGAGAAGAGTATGGATAATAAAATGAAGAAGAAAATTTGACGTCGAGGATACAAAGACACCATCTATTTTTGTTTGAAAGAATCATTCATAAAATTTAATTCTCGGTGTTAAATATATGATATTTTAGACTAGAAGAAGACTAACAAGTGCACTAGAACATGCAAAATTCTCTTTTCTATCTACAATAGAGCCTAAGAAAGTTTCATAAGCTAGTGAAGAAAAGCATTGGATTGATTTTATGGAAGAAGAGCTAAATCAAATTGAGAATAATGAGACATGGAAACTTGTTACAAGACCAAAAGATTAAAATGTGATTGGCACCAAGTTGGTTTTGGGAACAAGTTGAATGAAAATAACAAAATTAATAATAAATAAATCAATATTGGTTTTAAAGGATATGCTCAATTTCAAGGTATTGAATTCGAAGAATCCTTTTTCTCGATTGCAATACTAGAAGCTATCGGAATATTTTTGACATTTTATTGTGTTTCAATAACTTTTAGAATTACGTCAAATGGATATCAAGTCTTCCTTTCTCAATGGAAATTTAGAGGAATAAGTATACATTGAATAACCAAGAGTATTCTTATTATCATAAAGTAATAAGGATCATGTATGCGGATTGAAGAAATCACTCTACGGGATAAAACAAGTTGCCAGAGCCTGGTATTCAGATTGGACAAGTATCTACAGCAACAAGGATTCAAAGGAGGGTGGTGACAACAATATCTATCAAGACAATATGAAAATCAATTAATTGTTGTGGTTTATGTAAAGATGACATTATTTTTTGAGGCAACATGAACAAAATGTGCCAAGAGTTTAATAGAAATACAAAACAATTTGAGATATCATGTAAGAGTGAATTGTCATTCTTTCTTGGTTTACAAATGTCTGAATTCAACAAAGACATATTCATTTCACAAACCAAGTACATCGGGAAATGTTGAAAGAATTTCAGAATGGAATATTGTGCATCAATCAATGCACCCATGGTCACACGTTGTAAATTGATTAAAGATGATGAATCTCTGAAAGAAAAACAAACATTGTACATGTCAATGATTGGCAACCTACAATATCTGACAACATCAAGGCTAGTCATAATTATGAATGAAGTAGGATTGGTTACTTACGATTTTCAACACTACACCAAAATAAAATCATGTGCAAGTAGTGAAAACAATATTCCATGTATCTAAAGGGAACCTTGGATTTTGTCTTGTGTGGTACTCAGAGGTGAATATTTTACTCTAACAACATATATGGATGTAGATAGTGTAGACAATGTTGATGATAGGAAAGAAGTCAAAGTGGAGGAGCATTATTTTTGGGCAATGGTCTATTGTCCTGGTTGAGCAAGAAATAGTCTTAGGTTCTATATCCACGGTAGAGGCCGAGTATATAGCAGCAAAATCATGTTGCATAAAAGTTCTTTATATGAATCATACATTGAAATATATTAAGGTAAAATATGATAATCCAATATCAATAATTTGTGAAAATACAAGTGCAATAAATATTCCAAACTTCCTTTATGCAGCGAAAGAAGAAGCATAATCAATCAAGTATCACTTCCTAAAGAACGATAGAAGAACAAAATGTCAAGTTGAAGTATATTTTTACCGAGGATTGCAAATATTTTCACAAAATCCCTTCCCAAAGAGACATTTGAGTATCTTAGACATAGAGTGGTCAATATCCATCATCACTAAATTAGCAGGAGAAGCACAAAATTAGAGAGGCATCTAGCTTCATTGATGTCAAAGAGGGAGGAGAGTTTCAGATAGGGGGATAAATCTTTCTATGCATGGTGGGCTATGTGTTTCATTGCAAGATTACCATCAATGAAAAAAAGGGGATATTTTGGGTGTGTCATTGATTTTATTAGAACTGTATTATGAAAGTATATACCTAACATTTCCAAGATTGATATATATATATATATATATATATATATATATATATATATATATATATATATATATATATAGGTTTACAAGTGTATTAAAAAGGGATGCATGTGAAAAAGTAAAAAGTGAAATGGTGGTTAAGGGATGCATGTGAAAAAGTAAAAAGTGAAATGGTGGTTTCAAACCCATGGGTTTTGGGTATTTTCCCATCATATTGGGAATTCAGTATTTAATTAATGGAAATGCCCATTCATGAACGGTTATGAAAAAGTATAAAAAGAGAAATTATTGAGAGAAAGCGTGTGTGTGAAAAATGGATGAGCAAAGATTGAATATCATTTCAAAAGGGAAGAGTTGGGAAATCAGTTTCATGTCATCTTGGAAGTTTTACGATAACCTATGTTATGGGACATTTCATACCTTGAAATTTTAAAGAGACAAAGGATAGACATTGGTGTACATGTAGTAAACATTCCAGATGATGTTTCACAATACTTTCAGATATATGCCTTGTTGAAGTTAGGGTTCCTGAATGCTTCTAAAATAAGTTTCAAACATGTCATCTTGGTACTTTCGTTATAAATAATTTTTTGTGACATTTCATAACTTGAAATATTTTAGACATGGAGAAGATATCTTGGTGTACATGTCATAAAAATTTCAAATGATGGTTCACTATACTTTCGACGATATGCCTTGGTAGACTCTAGGGTTTATGAATAGTCCCGAGATCAGTTTCAAATAGTCTAGTTTGGAATTTTCACTTTAACTTCTTTTTGGGACTCTTCAAACTCTGCAATTTTTACATAAAAAAGGTGACATATAGAAGTACCTTAGGTAAACATTTAAGATGTTGGTTCACTGTACTTTATACGATATGCTCTATGGAAGTTAGGGTTTTTGAATGGTCCTGATATTAGTTTCAAATAGGTCATTTTGAAATTTTCACTATAACTTATTTTTTTTTACTCTTCAATCTGTGAAATTTTTACAGAATAGAGCAGACAGTGTGTAAACATTTCAGAATCATATTTACAAAATTGGATATGTTGCATGTTGCACAAGTTTGTTCTTGGGAAGAGGTCAAAAACAACAATTTTTTAGAAAGTTACCATTTGAAAATTCGAATTTTAGTCATACCTAGTAAATGAAAAAGTAGTGAGCAGACCTAGTGAAGGAAGAAGCAATGCATAGAATTGGTGAAGGAAGAAGCAAGGAGAAGACCTAGTGAAGGAAGAAGTAGCAAGAAGACTTGTTGAAGGTTGGTGCAACTCACAAAGAGATTGGTTTCTTGATAATTTGGTGCTTAGTGGTGGGAATTGGTGTCTCCATTAGTTTGGTGTATATGAATATCTATAAGAGTAGGTTATTGCCGCTCAAACACAGAGATTGGTGTGTCTTTCTAAGTTGGTGCTTAGTGGTGAGGATTGGTGTCTCCAGTAGATTGGTGTCTACAATGATTTTTAAGAGTAGTTTGGCACCTACTAGTATTTCTACCAATGGGGATTGGTGTCTCTAGTAGGTTGGTGCCTTTAAATATTTTTAACAGTAGGTTGGTTCCTACAAAGAATTATAAAGAGAAGTTTTGTGGTTTTCTGCTGAAAGGGTTTTCATGTAAATATTGGTTTCCATGTTCTACAGTTAATAGATCGCATATGTGATTGTTTTCTAATGGTTGATGAATGTTTGAAAAAGCAAAAAATGTCTTTTACTAATTCACTTCCCTACTAGTATAAATGTTTTCTCAACAAGCTCGATAATAGAGCATATGAATGCATGCAATATTGTAATAAGTCAATCATTATCTGTGATATTAAAATCATTGAGGATGAGAAATGTATTAGCCCATTATGTTCTTTTCCAGACTCTTGGGATAGCTCAATTGTGTCTATAGGGAGTAATTCGACCACACTAGTGCTAGACGATGTGGTTGCATATCTATTTTCAGAAGAAATGAGATGGAAGAACATGGAAGGATCGAAAATATATTTCTTGATGGTGAGAGGTTGAATGGTAGACAAAGATAAGGGACATTTTTCTGGTATAAATCCTAATTCGAAATGTAGATATAAATTTTGAATTCAGTTGAAAAGAACATACTAGAAATGAGGTAGAAATGGACATTACAAAAGAGACCATAAGTCGAAGGCAACATAAGTCAGTATAGGATATGAGAGGAAGAAGTAGAATGAGAGAAATACTACTCTGAATAAAGGATATGATGTTATATGGTGTTGAACAATGCATAGTCAGATCAAGATATTTGGTTGATCGACTCAGGATAATCCTTGCATTTGACACCTCACAAATAATATGAGAGATATGAAGGGGGAGATGTGTTCTTGGGGGAGAAATCGACAAAACAATTTATTGGAAGGGGACAAGTTTGACTAGTTATAACCTTCTCATCCCCTGGGTCACTTCATTGCTAAAACGACCCAATAAAAATATCTGATACTAAATCAGATGCGGAAAATAACACACAACATGACATTCAATTTCACTGAGTTGTCCATACTTAATAAAAATGTAAATATAATTAAGTTCTTATTGTACACAACAAAAATTAAACATCTACAACAACATTCAACCATACAAATAGATATTCATGTGCATCAACATACACATAGTAAGTAACATTAACCAAGTATATCTCATAGTGAATTGCACAACAAATATATACACACTTAACACAAATTAACACAACAATTAGAACACTTATCTTATAAAATGTGTAACCCGCTGCAGAGGACATACATTCCTCCCAACAATATCCTTTTTTATTTATTTATCAACAAAAATAGAGCCCCTATCTGGGGCTATGAATCCACAAGAGATGGTGGTCCCTAAGGCTGGATAATGTCCCCCTCTCAACAGTCAAAACTCACTACTAATTCTAGTCCACCAAATCTCTTCCCCTCAACCTACACAACCTAAGGGATGGAATCCCCCTTCATTGCTCACAATCCCTTAAGCCTTTACACTACCGTCCAGGGCTTCCATCTCAACTTGGACAAGAATTCTACTTCCCGAGACCTCATGAATTCTACAACTGCAACAAAAATTTTCCCAACAACAAAATGTGTGATTCCTTGGATAAATTTCGAAGATAACTTCAATCCTAGTCCCACAACCTCTTTCTACACTAAATTCTAGATCCAAACAATTTCCACATGTGCCCACAATAGATACCTTCAAGATTCAACACTCAGAACTCCATTGCTGGCTATAAAACTTCATGTAAAAACAACTCTCTCTACCAAAACGTGAATGCATAATTCTGGTCTCCTACCCGAATGATTTTTCCTCCCTTTCTATTGATTTATTGACTTGCACTCTTCCTCAAGATGATTTTACTCAGCCCCCATGCTCTCAATAACTATGGGAAGTGACTCGCACACCAACCCTATTACATGAATTCATTTATTGGGCTCTAGAACAATCAACAACTACCAGAAGGTTCATGGCAAGGATAATTTAGAAGGACATAAGAAATAGTTTTTTTTTAATAGATGTGGGTAAAATATTCACCCCCCCTTGGACCCCTTCCCCCTATTATGGATACTTAACCCCCAAATATCTGTCTGTGTCCATCTACAACTGGCCATATATTTTATTCATTATATTCAATTTACATCATTTACATATTACATCATTTGGTTCTCGACCATATACTACATTTAGAATATACATCACTAATTTGGGGTTTGAAAATGAGGATGTTACACTAATACTACAAGATGCGAGGATTAGAATCCTTCTAGGTGCAATACATATCCCGAGTTTGGCAAGCACTACAAGGAAAACACCTTCTTATGAAGGTTTTTATGGAATCTCCCCCAAAAAACTACCCCTTCTCTTTTTTAGTGGAGGCAGTCAAATAGATGTTTTTATGGAGGTTTTTTTATTAGTGTGCCTTTAAGGTAGATACACACTAGTGTGCACATAAACAATAAATCACAAGTGAGTCAATGTTCAAAAGAACTGTCATACTTTATAATAAAAAATTACACACACTGAATAAAGTGCATCGATGTTGTTGAACATTACGCACCAGTGTGCCTCTCTATCATTAGGTGCACTGCAACAAGGTGAATAAAAAAAATACCAAACTAATTTTCTTTTTTATAGTGAATTCAGTGCTTCCAAACTCTCATGCAAGCACCGATGCTCACCCTCCTTCTAAAGACACCCTATTTCCGGTGCTCTACAATGACTTGGATAGCTCCATTGGTAGATTCCACACATTTCCAAATTTTGGAAATTACCGTGAATTTTCATTTCCTTTCAATAGTGAAATCATGCCTCCTTGGGACATAAGAGACCAAGTAAATTATTTATTACCTTCCTATTTGAATTTTAGTCCAATTAAAATTTGAATTTAGCTTGAAATTTGACATTTTTTTTTCTAATTTCACGTGATGTGCTTGAACGCTTCGGCTCTCCCCGAAGTGGTGCGTACTATGTTAAATTCACAATAATCACTATCCTTGGTGTGTCTTATATATGTATGAATTGGTGTTGTTCAAGCAAGAGCACCATGATAAATTTTAAAAACAAAGCAGTGCGTCCTTTGGAACGCCCTGCACCGATGCATTTCTTTGGACACCCAATTATTGGTGCACTATATAACCCAACATACCACAAATATAATGTCGATTCTACAATAACACAGTTTCACTAATGCGTTCATATTAACACATCGCACTGCTTAATTTGTGATGAAACAATTAAGCCTAGTGGTTCCTTTAGGTGTAAACAATGCACCGATTCTATAAAGAGCAGGACACCAAGACGATTATTTCACAATTTACCGGTGTAGTGAGTATTATGGGACGCACCACTAAAATACGTAGTGGTGCAAAAATAAATGTGGCACCGATGCGTATTAGTAACAACATCGCATGTGTTTTTCTTATAATATATATATATATATTGAAATTATAAGAAAAACACATGTGATGTTCCCAACAATATTTGTATGTGAATCACATATGACGACAATGAGAGGATGTGCAAAAACAACATCAACAAGTCAGTATGCACACATTTATGTGTGAGTGGGAAGCCAAGGAGAGTGAGAGGGAGTTGTTCCCTCACCCCATTTCAAAGTTGACACATGATATTTTGATGGATGTTGGCCTCCTAAAGTTTTTAAGGAGGGCACATCCCTTAAAGGGAACTCTTTGTTGTTATAACAATTGATATGTCGTTGGGATCATGGGGAACATGGGTCCAAATTCAGTCTTGATCTGTGGTATCATCACATGGAGGAGGATGTTTATTTCATCACTGGTTTGTCTAAGAGGGGGGAGGCTTTGCTCCATTTCCTTGAACTACTACATGGTGTTGCAAGAGATACCCAACTGACATATGTGTAGAGATATGTCCATTCAAAGGTTCATTCCTCTTCAAATTTCTATGTTCATGGTGGTCAACTGTGGATTAGTTCATTTGGTAGAGAGGACGTTAGGTGCCTATGTCTTATTCTCTTAGCATTGCCACAATATAGCTTTGATGGGAGACACATCATGTTCTCTATGTTATATAATGTAGATACTTTATTGTAGAGGCCTTGATTGATTAGGTGGTAGGAGATTTTTTTGAGACATTTTTTTCATGCATTAGATCAATGTTGTGTCATTTTACACAGGATGAGATTCTTCCCATTCACATCATAGTTATTTACACTATTTTTTGAGAGGGTTCATGCCACTCAGCTAGTAGTACCCCGCTTTCCCACTAGGCCTATGTTTGATGCACATATGCGCATGTGGGGCAGTTGATTCCTATGAAGCTCCAATTTGAGTTTCCCATTTCTCCAGTCAGTAGGGATGTATGTGATTTATTGACTAGCGAGGACAATCCTTTCATTGATATTGTATAGTACCCATAGGAAGGGATAGATTGGAGAGGATGTCCAAACATTCAATTTACAACATCTGAGCCACTAGATGAGAGACGTGATATTATGATTATGTTTTGATAAATCTAGTTGCATATTTTTATGTATTATTTAATGCACATGTAATTTGTTGTAACATTTTGTTTCAATTATCTTATTATTGTTATCTATTATTTTGCAGATATTGACACATATGTTGGGGATGATCCTCCCCAACACGAGGATGAGGTGATGGAGGAGGCAGAGGACCAAACTTCAGTACAAATACCCCACTTTGCATGCAAGATGGATCAAAGAGTCTGGAAAAAGGAGACATAACAACTATGCAGTGTCATGACTAGTGACAAAGTGGTACCCTCACCTGTTAGAGACATATTACAGGTATATGATCTCTCGTGGATAAGGAGAATTTTTCCTTGTGACATGATGTTGTTGATGTGTCATATTGCTGGTGATGTCAACCTCATCGAGACATTGAGGGGTGTTTCTCATGATACCACTCCATCTAGCTCATCAACATAGCCATCCACATCGTCTACTCCACCACACAGTCCTCTTCCTGATTCTCCCCCACATGAGTCGATTGCACCATATACTGATCCTCTTTCTTCCCCTCCACGTGTTTTTGAACTGTTAGAAAAATAGGTGTGCTCATTTCACCATAGACAATATCTCAATATTGTCACCCAACCATAGGCACAAATGCCACCCCCAAGAACATTAACCTTGACACAGAAAATAATTCCGGAAGAAAACCCTAGAACCAATAGCCAACCAAGGTAGAATACCTCTCTTTAAAGCTAGCGTACCAAGTAGAAAGTCCAAACCATAACCAAGAGAAAGTACAAGCAAAAATAAAAAATGCCAGTTGTAGCAGCTAGAAGTGTAGTGACAACTCCTCTCCAAACTTGTGCACCACTGGTCTTATGCAGTTGTGAGAGTCAGAGTGACGAATGAGCTCTAAATCCCTCTTATTTCTAGTCCTCCAAGTGACCTAACTGGGCCAACTTCTACTTCTGGAGGCTAATAAACCAATAATAAATATTCTCTTGAGCCAACTTGTCTCCTAGGATTATTATCCAACGTTTTAGGGTTTCTCTTGCTTCCCAGAATATTCTGGTCTCGTCAGGGTTACATGTAGAGGTTAATACCTCCCGCAACTACCGTAATATCAACACTCCCTCCTAGCCAGAGAGGTATTAAATGAAATGGTCTTGAGCATAAACAAACCATTCAACCGATAGCATCATCATAGCCACACAAGCTATCTCATGGTCAAATCATGAGCACCATCATCACTATCAATATCATCTGATAGCATCAACTCCATCATCTATTGAAGCCATACTCCATCTGAGTAATCAAGCATGTTTTTGAATAAGTCACTCACTCCATAGAGTCATACATGAATAATTCTTATAATACATCCTATAAGAATGACTTTCCTGGACCATTTTCCATAGGGAGAATGTCTTCCCATCAATATAATAACTATCCATCTAGATGGAAATCATCTCCAACACTAGTGATAGTCTCCATGTCAATCAGAACAATTCCATCCAATAGAAAACAATTGTGTTTATCCATAGTAGTACATAACTACTACCCAATGGTACACAACCACTCCTAGTAGCACATGGCTACTAACCAGTGACACACAATCACTACTAGTGGATCACATCCACCAAAGTACCATACAACTACTATCTAGAGACATACATTCTCCACAACAATCATATCATCTGATATCAACCTGTATAAAACAATATCACAATAGAAACTTATTCATCTGGGCGATTCTTCCAATCACATCTATGAGATATGGAAGAGCATATTCCCTCAGAAGGTAAAACATCAGCCATGGGATATCTGGACTATTCTTCCCAAGAATAGAAGAATACATTTCCTTGATTTTTGAGCCTGGACCATTCACTTAACTGGGCCATTCCTTCGACACTAATAACAATGCAACCTAGAGAGAATGAGTCTACCTTAGGGAATGTCTGTCCCTGATTGCTAAACCTGGACCATTTTCCTAACTGGGCCATTCCTCCGACACTAATCACAGTGCAACCTAGAGAGAATGAGTCCACCCTAGGGAATGACTATCCGAACCATTTCCTATGGAAATGACTGTCCTGTACCCACCTCCAAAAAAAACCATTCTTCGAAACTTCTCACAACTGTGAACTTTGAAAGAATGACTACCTGACGAGGAATACCATTGTACTTAACCACTACTCAGAGTGACTACCAAGAAGAATGACTGTCCTAGACCATTTCCCCACACTGGCCATAAGGGTAATCACTATATATGGTACATCAACAATCTATCAAACCATTTTCATTATGAAAAATGTCTATCCAATCTGGACCATTTTCTGAACTGGAAAATGCATGTTTGTTAGAAATCGAACCACTTTCCAAATGGGAAAGGAATTTCCCATCCTGGACCATTTTCTGAATTGGAAAAATGACTGTCCATAAATCAACATCATATCAGTTCCCCCTCCCAACCTCAGAGTAATCACTTCCTTTTCAATGAGAAAGTCATCTCCACGAGCCCCAACTTGTCTCTTGAGTATGCAAACTTTTCATCTTGGATAGAGGCTTTACCAAATTATCTGCTATCTTCTCATCTATGGAGATATACTGGAGAACCCGTTCTCTCTTATGGAATTTATCACATGGAATATAATTCTTGGTCTCAATGTACTTCATCCTGTCATGGAACACAATTTCTCTGAAAGATTCACATAGCTATGATTAATATATCGTGGTAACTTGATTAGACAGTCCATAAATCAACTTACAAAGCCACATTGATTCTGTACAAGCATCACAAGCTAAAATATACTATGTTTCTCTAGTGCATATTGCAACAGACTTATGTTTCCTACTATCCCATGTCATCACGACAAATCTCAAACTGAAACATATCCAAGTAGCACTTATTCTATCATCTACACTCCCTGCCCAATCTAAATCGATAATTTCATGTAGTTTTATGTCATAATTTAAACATCCCACAAAACAAATATCCGTCTGAGTATTCTCCAAATACATTAACGAGCCAAATTGTCAATATAGAGACGAGTCTATTGGATTAGAGTCTCTTCAACTTCTTTAGATACGAGACGAGTTATCATGGGAGTTAGCCATATATTTTCAATCTATCATCCCAAACTTTTGAATAACCATTATGATACACTTTCTCTCACACAGGAAGTTTTTTCCACGCTTTTGCTGTATATGAGACAGTCTGCATCAAGTTTCTTGAATCCATACAATGTCTTCTTCCATTTGCATACATAGGTCTCTTTATGATATAAGATTCTTTCTCAATTTTCTTTATTGGGAAGACCAATCTTTTACATGTAAATTTCAATCCATGGATACCGCAAGAGGTATATCTGGTTTACTGGAACAAGCTGTCATCATACTCTTTCCCCTCCTTCTAGAAGAACCTCTAGTTCTGAATTGCATAATTCTTCCATTCAAAAGTATTTTTCACATTTTCTTACATACACTGTTCTTCATCACAACTTCCATTTCTTTTGGTTGATTGCTTCTAGTGTGTTCAAATCAAGTTGGTAGTCTTAATATTCTTGGTATAATATCGAGTTGTTCTGGATTTTCTTTCTTGGAATATTCGTGTTCTTCCTCACGTTCCTCTTTATCTTTTGGTCCATGGAGTATTCTATAGATTCCATGCCCTTACTTCCTGAAGATTCCAACTTCTTCCTTTCATCATAGGAACATGGATGTAGATGGACAACCAAGGATACTTAAGGCTTCTTTTCAAAGAAAAACTTCTTCTATAGTCAAACTGAACATGTGTTGGTTATCATGGATGCTACTTCCAATGGGGACCATGGACATATACTTCATAATATTCATGGATTATTCAATGGATCATATAATTTAGGATTATCTCCCTCCTAATCCTCGCTTCATGCATGAGTGCATGCTCTTCTTTTGGAATTATGTAATCAAATCCCTCCATCTAAGAGAGTCCATGCTTCTGTCTGCATTCTTATTGCCTTCTACAAAGTGTCACAAGTCTTATTATAATTTCTTCTTGATTTACTGACTTATTTATGATTTGACTCCTTCCGGGTCTCTTTATGTTTTGATTATTATTTCGGCCTATCTGGAAGTTGTTACTTATATAATAGATTCCTCAGAAATTTTCCAACGTACTTCATCTTCTTGTAGTCATTGTAATAACAACCCTTATCTTGTTATTATTTCATAGGTATTGTTTCACTGACCATCTTTTCTTCTAAGAAATAGGTATGCATGATATGTACAAGAACTATGTAAACATGGTATGTACAAGTACTATGTTATAGAAGAATATTATTACCTTGACTAAAAGAATAAGTTTGTTTTATCCTACTTGGCTTTCTTTGAGGATTCCCTTTCTTCGTCAACTGTTGCTTCATCTGCTTCCTTCCTTTTTTTTTTTAACTCAGGACAATGGTTCTTGTAGTGACCATATTTTCAACATTTGAAGCATTGTATTTTTGACATATCCTTTGCTTGATTTGGTTTCTTCCTTAAGAAAAACTTCCTCTTATTCCTGAAATTCTTGAATTTTGTTGTGAAGGCTTGATCATCATATTTCTTTTGGGATTTCTCTTTTGCGTTAATCCTTGATTCCTCTTGTGAAAAACAAGTCCAAAGTTATTCAAATGTGGGATACTCCTTTCTTGTGTTCATGCTTGCAGCAAATGCATCCCATGTATTGGGAAGGTCATTGAGTACTATATTTACCAGTTCATTTTATGAAATGATTCCATCAATAGTTTGTAGTTGATCTCTTAACTGAGAGATTCTTACAAAGTATGATGTTATGCTATCATCATCATTCATTTTCAAGTCATAGATCTCATTCTTCAGACTCATTACTTGTCCAATGTTTCTAACTGAGAAGAGGTTAGTTATGGAATCATACATATTCTTAGATGAGTCAAGATGAGAGATGTAGGGTATCAAGTGGTCTTTTGTAGAGTCCACTATGATACTCATAGTGTTGATGTCATTGTCCTTTAACTTCTCCATAACTGTAATGTTCTGAGGTTCCTTCTCTTTTCCCGCTTCAAACCATGGCTCCATGATCTTTCCTTTCACGATATCTAGAAATTTATTCTTAGAAAGGATGAGGTCAATCCTTGTCTTCCATGTTTTGAATTTATAATCCCCTTCTAAACTGTTTTTTGACTTCATAGAGTAAGTCATGACTTCTTTGACTTGGTCAACCTTTGAATTTGATTGAAAACTAAAACTTGATGTCTTGGATTGCTAAGAGTAACAGGAGGTGTGCTAGGCTAGGGAACACTAGGCTATCCAGGAATTAGGTCAAGCTCTTCACTTAAGGTGCCTTAACAAGAGGGTTAGGGTTTCGTTGTTGCATCAAAATTTTGATTTCAACTGCAACTGTGACTGAGAAAATCCTCCCAATCTGTCTTTCAACAATTAGACTATCTGAAGATAGTGCGGGCCCATAACCTATTAGAAAAATATGTTTTCTCATTTCACCATAGACAATATCTCAATATTTTCACCCAACCATAGGCACAAATGCCACCCCCGAGCACCTTAACCTTGACAGAGAGAATCATTTCAGAAGCAAAACCTAGAACCAATAACCAACAAAGGTAGTGTACCTCTCTCCAGAGACAACGTACCAAGTAGAAATTCCAAACCATAACCAAGAGAAAGTCGAAGCCAAAACCAAAAATTCTAGTTGTAGTAGCTGCAACTGCATCTCCTCTCCAAACTTTCACACCACTGGTCTTATGGAGTTGTGAGAGTCAGAGTGGAAAATGAGCTCTAGTACCCTCTTATTTATAGTACTATGAGTGACCTAACTGGGTCAACTTCTACTTGTAGAGGCCAATAACTCAATTATAAATATTCTCTTGAGCCGACTTATCTCCTAGGGTTATTATCCAATGTTTTAGGGTTTCTTTTGCTTCTCGAAATATTCTAGTCTCGCTAGGGTTACATGTAGAGGTTAATACCTCCCACATCTACCATAATATCAACATGAACTTGCATCAACATCTGATCCTCCTCCTCCTACTTCCCCTCCACATGTGTCTGAACCTACATCCACATCTAATCCTCCTCCTCCTCTTGCTTCCCCTCCACATGTGTCTAAACCTCATGCATCCGCGTCCAATCCTCCTTCTCCTCCGTAGACATCACCATATTCCATTGATCCTCCCCTTCCTCCTCCACTTGTGTCACCATCCACCGATCCTTTTCCTTATTCTCCACATGTGTCATCATCCACCGATCCTTTTCCTTATTCTCCACATGTGTCATCATCCACCAATCCCCCTCCTCCTCCTCCTATTCCTCCACATGTGTCACAATATTTTGATGCTTTAGAAACTATGTTCACATCAGGTACTATTGCACATCTTGATGATATTGATAGAGAGACATTTGATAGTGCACTTTTGTCGACATTTATTTATGACGTAGTTGGTCTTGATAGAGGCTCTACCTCTGGTAGTAGAGACAATGATGCACCTAGCTCTGGTGATGGGCCTATCTAGTAGTGGTACTCATTGACATGTATATTGATTGTTTTATATTTGACTT
>SNQJ01S0005991.1:42890-70294 GCA_010110895.2 Picea sitchensis
GTTTATTGCAGATTTTTTTGATATGTATGTTTGACATGTATATTCATATGCATATTGCTCATGTATATTATATTTTTCATATAATGTTGTGGTTGTTGTTTGATTTATAAAATTTATTATGAGTATGCGAATGACAAACATTGTTAATGATTTCTCTACTTTTAAGTTAAATGTTATAACCATTAATGCCATATAATGTTTAACTATTCCTCAAGGTGAATTGTTTGTTGTCCAACAAGATACAATATGTTGATTAAATATGTTTAGAAACCAAAATACTTAAATATGATGTGTGAAATGATTATGATTTCCATATTTATTTCTTTTTCATATATTATAATAATAACATTATAACATAATTATTCACTAATAATAATAATGATGATGATGTAATAATAATGTTATTTTTTAATTTTTTATTATTCAAAGATTACAAGAAAAACTTATAATATAATTTTTTACTAAAATAACAATTATTATATTTTATTAATATTTATTTTTCCAAATATTTTATTAATTTATATTATGCAACTATTATAATATATGAAATTTATTCAATTACATTTAAAATACTAAATATAGAGAATAATAATACATTTTGATCTATACACTTTTGATGAAATGGTTTCACAATTTTTTACTCTAATACAAACTTTATGAATCTTCTATTACAAAATAATATCACCTAACATTTTATAATTAATATTTTAAGAATTAGTAAAATTGACAAAGGTTTCTATACTTTTAGATAAGTATGGATCATTAAAAGTTTCCTTAATTCTAACTAGGCTCTAGAAAAAGATTCTTTTAGAATTTCCATGTGCTTCCTATATTGACACTTATTTCAAGGAGAATGTAAAAATAATGATTAATATAACTTTATATGATTATAAACTAAAGGATGGAGTGGAATAGGTGAATGCCATGATAGTTGCACTAGTTAAGGTATGGGATGCCATCAAAGTTGGTAATTCCAACACCACAACTCAGAGATGTTGCATGAAGTTATTTTGTTGGAATTTTCCTTAGAAATTCCATCAAAGTACGTATATATATTTAAATTTTGATTTTTCCAAACAATAAAATTTTTGAGGTTTAAATATTTTTTAATGTATTCATTTTTTTGTTAAATAAAATATAATTTAAAATAAATATTTACTATTGTACGTCACCAGCTTTGTGATATATCAATTAATGCTTAGTAATTCAAAGGTTAACTTAAACATATGTTAACACAATACAACATAAATTTGCTATAGTAAGCAATAAATATGACAATAAACATATATCAAAACCGCATCTTATGTTTGTACTATTTAATGTATTTTCAATATGGTGGTTGTAAATGGTTGTTAACTTTTCATATCCAACATATTTATAAAATCAAGAAAAAAATCATAATTGGCCATTATAGATACCCATGATAAAATGATATATCCACAATATAAATTTCCAAACAAATCATTTACAAATGAGTCTTCGTTTCCATCACCTTGATTATCTTCCTCATTTGGCATTGTAACATTGTCGTTCTCAAAAAGATGTTTAGATATTGGATCATGTATCCATACTAACCACCAATCTCCATCCAACACATCTGGGAAAAAAAACACTTGGTTGCAATGTTTTGGGAAAACATAAGGCTCCTTACTTTCAACCCACATTTGTTTTATAGTTAATACATATTATCCCACTATCACGATCGTCCTTTACATTTCTCCGGTCGAAGGAATCCCACCACTTGCAACAAAAAATAACATGTTGAAATGATGAGAAGTCCACTTGCATGCTATCTTGTATCTTCCAAATGTAACTTAACTTCCCCTCTATTAGGTTTTGATCATGGTGTCTAGCACAAATATATTGGTTGAACTCGACCTCCACTCCATGGTCTTGTATGATGTGTCCATAATCAACATACTCAATGAAAAAATGATGCCCATATGCCCACACAGATGAGAACAAATGCACCTGTAAAAATATGAACAAAGGATGATGGCATATCTCTAATAGCCGAAGAATTAATAAAAATATAATACATGTTACAATTCAAATGTGCAATATTATAAATAAAACATGGTACTCAAAGAAGTTATTACAAAGTTGTTGCACCTGATCCCTATGTTTAGTGCATCCATATCTTCTCCACGTGGGTTACAAACGGACATCGCACATTTCTTTTGTATCTAGTCAACCACCCAAATGTTGGGACATATTTTTGGCATATTTTCTTTTAAATGATTGAGATAAGGCATGCTTCTACCATTATATCGTTTGAATGCTTTCCTGTCACTGTCCCATTTTCTTCTTTTCTCTTCATACAATGCGACCCATGGTCATGTTGCCTTTGCGTTGTAAATAATGAATTTATTGATGTCATCCATTTCTAATTCGTTGATGTATACAAAAATTCAAAACGAATAACATGAGATCAAATATTTATTATCAAATTAAATAACGAATTTATTGATGGCATCAATTTCTAAATACGTTGATGTATATAAGAATTAAAAATGAATAGCATGGGATGAAATATATATTATCAAGTTCAATGTAAACAATTTCTCTCTACTAAATTGACAAAATATACTTGAGATACTCTTTATCAAGCACCTTTTTCCATTCATTTGTAGTAGCTCCCCTTCCCTTTTGTCTTCATCTTGATGGTTGTCCCAAATGATTGCCCCTTCTGCATTGTCAATTTTCTTGTTGTACTCATTGACATAATAAAATGACTCATATACTATGTACCCCTATGTTTTTTCCCTTTTTCAAACAAACCCCTTCAATTTTTTCATGTACCTCTCTAAGAAGAACATCCAATGACATGAGAGCACCCCAAATAATTCAACCTCATCAAGTTGGTGAATGTATTGCAAGTTCATAAAACTTGTGGGTATTTCCTTCTCAAACATACAAAGAATATTAGTTATCTCTCGACTCCACTGTCGAATGCTATCCATATGAATCTCCCTTGATGTGATCCAACATACAAATGAAGATAATTTTGATATTAGACATTGCAGGTCTTGGGGGAAGTCATAGTTCTCAATACCATGCACAAGAAAAGGATAATGACACTACAAAATAAACACATACATAATTAGTTTTCATAAAACTGTAAGTGCATAACATATTTTTTCTAACGTCAATATAGAATAAGAATCATGTATTCAACATACATACCCTTAGAAGGTTCAAATGGTCATGTGATTTCAACCTCGACAAATTCCATTATATAGTGAAGCAACGTCGTAGAGTTGACCATATAAATAATGTGCCTTCACACCTAATATAACATCCTTTCCCATATAAAGATCATCTTTCTTCAAAATGCACGAGACATCACCTTCTTTAAAAGACCAAGAGGGACCAGCCTCTCCTCTATTTTCTTTTCTTGGCCAATGTCTATTTTTAGTATTTGAAGCAATAATATCTCTCCTAACAACCAATGTGTCACTTTTTTTCCATGATATGTGCCTCCATAAAGAATATCAAATATTTTTGAATATATGCATGGGATCTAGTAAGTCTCCAATCTTAATATGCTCCCAATATGGTAGATCATAAAATATAGATTTCCTTTTCAACCCAGTGGGCATTTTTTCAACATAGGTGTCAAAAACTTCAAGATAATCCAACATAGGTTCCCCATTTGAATCAATTTTTTTTTCCATTTTGTTCTCCTTCTCTGTGTCATATTCCCTAATCTAGTCTATCGGTGTCATTATTTTAGGTCTCTAGGTTCTCTCTGGTTTACCATTGAAAGAATATTCAACTCTTCTATAAAAGTGTTATTGTTGGAGGAATACCCTCGAACAATCATACACTGGATTTCATAGGTGGTTGGAATACCTATCCTTTATAGAAGGTACAAAACATTTACATCCATGATACCTTTTTGTTACAAGATCTATGATGTTATCGTATACATAGCATGTTAGTATAAAAAATACAGTTGCACCAAATGAAGTATGACAAATAAAATTACAGATATAAACAAATCAATGAACATTCTTACTAGAGAAAACTCCTATTCTAGGATAATGGTGCATGGTGTACACACACATGACATACAACGTAAATACCTCTCCATTGTGATGGGTCTTGATACATCATATACATGTATCCATTCCCATAATTGCTTAAATTCATTGATCAATAGTTGGAGGTAGACATACATTCTCTTCAGTTTTCTTTTACCTGGGACTATAAGATCCAGCATAAGATGTTCATTCTGCACGGAAAATCATGGGGGTATATTGTTATTGATCACTACCACTGGTAAAAAAGAATAGTTGGTGTTTTGGAGGGAATTAACTCCATCCATAGTTATGATCAATCATTGGATATGTACTTCATCCTTGAATTTATTGGGCCATGTATCCTCTATATGATTCATGGCTATTGAATTTATTTGGATTCACATAACTTTTGGATCACTTATATGTGAGGCATGCTACCCATGCAACATGGCTAATTGTTTGCAAGGAAAGAGCATTTGAATAATTGAAATTATAGGCATGTTCCTCAATATATTATAAGAAGGACCATGTGCCTTACCCTTTATTTATTTATGGTACTTATCATGCCCACATTATAGACATATGTCTTTGTCTGCACATTCATTTCTGTATAGAATACAATCATTCAGACATGCGTGGTATGATATGTACTCAACACCCAACATTCTTGATTTTCCTCTGTGCAACTATCGAGCAAGACATTATCAATTAGTAGTACCTTATCTTTCAGTAACTTCCAATTTGTGAGCAATAGAAATGTACATTGTCATTAATCACGAGTAAAATCAACCCTTTTCTTCCTTTATTTCGTGATAAGATTCCTTAAAAATTTAGGAGGCTTAGTGGCTAGTTACATCAAAAGTGTCGAGAAACATGCTTCTGACATGCCATACATTACTTTCAAGTTGTACAATAACGTGATAGTAACATTGTTGTCCCTAGTTGGGTAGACCTTGCAAACCCCTATACTCGACCAAATAGATGGGCAGTGGAAGCATATTTCATGCCTTCGAAGAAGGTATTTATGACATCAACATCATCCCCTAATTCATTTTGCTAGAATGAATCTAATAACATTACCTCCATGGATTGGGTATCCTGCAAGAAATAATCCATACCAACATCTATATAATTTCCTTCATCCCCAACATATGAATGACTAGTGTTATTGTTGAGGTTTTGAATTGGTGACTCAAGACATAGTGGGAATTGAATAGGTGGTTTTTTCAACCAATATTGGTATGCTTCCTCTCTGAGTTGTTTTCGTTTAGCAACAAGCTCACGGCTTGACATTGTTGTGGGGTGCAATGGTAGATGGTGGACATGTCGCTCATCATCAAAATCCCGATTGTAAGAATATTGAACATTACAATGATAATATTAATAACAAAATGCATTTAATATGTTCAAACATTATACCAAACAATTATTAGAAGCATGGAATTTTTTTCCCAATAATAAACATGAAACCAACCAATTTATAGAGAAACTGTCAAATTAAGGAATACATTTACATTAGTTCAGTTGAAAATCCAAAAATACAATTACTCAATCATATTTTTCTTACGCCCTACGGGGGTGTCTACATAAAAGAGATCCAATTCACGTTGTAATACTGTTGACCCAGGCTATTTGTTGGAAGATGGCATGTTAGGATTGGTAGGTTAAGCCAACTGTCCATTTTCATCAAACATTTACTTGCAATATCTTTCTCTTGATAAGAGCTTGCAGAATTTTGGGACAACGAGAATACCTTGAGCATCTAAACTCGATCTTGAATCTTAGTCCTGCAAAATTCAATGAACAATTATTCAACTATACATGCATACATAACATGAATTTAATGAGATGAATGAATTATCAATAAAATCTAGACGTACTGCAATCAACGTGAGACAACTTTATGGACTTCCAAAGATACACAATTAATTGGAATCTGAAGAATTGGCCATTTGATATTATAATTCCTTTTTTCCTACATTTGAGCCAAAACCATCATATTGAGAAGCATAAACAATCTAACTTCAAAAATAAATTCGAATAACTTTTACAACTTAATGATGCACTTCATCATATAAAGATGCATTGGTGCATATGGATAAACCAAACACACCAATGTACTTAATTGAGAGAAGCATTGAAGACTAACCTTTGTTATTGCCTCCAAAAAAATATCTCCACAAAATTTAAATGTGGATGTATGCATTTTCATTTTACAAATTTAACTGTCTTGCCGTGCATTATTACTTACACATCGCACTTGTTCATTTCTAACTATATATTGCACTGACTAAATCAAGTTAGAAAAATAACACACGCTTATTATCAATATGTTGAAATTTATTACGAAAATAAATTGGTGTGTTATACGTACACACCACACTAATGTGCTACTCACTATATAGCATATAAAAATGTAACTTTTGAAAAAAACCAGTGCACACATTTATCATCAAAGGTTCAAAATATACAACAAAAAAATGAGCGACAATTTCAGTTTTTTTGCTTATAAAGGAAAACCCTATTCATTCTTTTATTTATTTTCCAAGATTTAGAAGAGATATTTGTGTAACAAAGATTTATCAACAAAAACTTTGGAGTTGGTGGATTATTTTTTAAGATCCAAATTTGAGGGGGATTACTATAGATCACATAGAAATCTACAGAGGATAAATTTCAGGTATATGATTTCATTTTATTAATCATCTTAATCATTCTCCTATTTGAATCAAACAATTTTTAGTGCATTGCCAAACAAAAAAATGGTTTCATAGTTACCTTCACTATTGGAAGCCTTGATTTCCTCATTGTTTTTTGCTTTCTCTTTCTATATTTCACAAGGAGAATTTTTTTAAGCAATTTTTTTATAGGGTTTGTTTATTTATATATGGGAATTTCATATCCATTGCAATGAAACCACTCATTGCATTAGATCACAAGTCATCCTATCGCTGCCATTTTTGTTTTTTGAAAAATGCCTTCGTGGTGATCGGTGTGCTATGTACATAGTAAGAGAATCAATGCATATTTGTATGCCAACAACACCTCTTAATTTAAATTTGGAATAATATTAAAAAAATCCTTTTCGCGTTCTGTGGTGAGATTTTTACCTTGATAAGCACTCGAGCACTTTTTTTACAAAGCGCACCACTGGGTTTAAAATGGAAAAAATGTTTCTTTTTATATGGAAACTGCCATGTCTTAGATTTTTTCATAGGTTGACGGTGCATAATAAACAGTACTTAGGAATCCATTATTTTCTTAATTCATAAAGCACCGACGAAATGCAAAAATTTGTAAGACATTTTCAATTTCGCAATGACACTTTTATATTGTATTGGTGCGTATATATATGGTTTGTGCATCAGAAAATATAAATATGGTTGATCCCCTAGTTTGTATTAAGTTATTGTACACACCACAATCTTATTTAAAAAAAAAATTGTGTAATTTTTTTATCTGATGATTCCTATTTTTTGTTTGTTTATTTTTTTTTTAAGGAGATTTTGAAAATTCCAAGGGAAAAACAAGGGGAAAACCAGGACATGTTAGTAAGGATGTCCAAAAAAGTGTAGAAGAAGATGGTAAAATAAATGAGCATAATTGTGTCACAAGAGGAGCCATCCCAACTATAATGTGCATCACAGGTATGTAATCATTTATTTATTCTTTTATGTACATCAAATTTAATTATTGTGTTAAATACTATTTTTTAATTATTTTGTTGTAGAAAAGAAAAAAAATAGAATCCATTCAACATATAAGAAATGATGACGAGTAATAATGGGTTGATCGCAAACTTTGTGAGTATTTACATTTTCGAAATTTCTTAAAATTTCATGTTTGTTGTGATATTTATATTTAAATAATTAATTTACACTTGTTTGTGGATGTCTTCTACTAGGTGATAACATACAAAGATGAGCCAACCTATGAATTGATAAACATTGGGTTAAGTATGGGTTGTGAGTATATGTTGCAGTATAAAAGTTTAATTGAACAATTTGTAAATAGCTATGTTGTTTAACTTCTGTTGTTTTAAAATTAATGAAAAAAGAAGAAAATAATATATTGATTATATAGACAATGCTTTGTCATGTCGTGTTAAACATGTAGGATAAAAAGTATGGAATGCAACCAACATAGGATATTTTTAGAGAATGCATGAAACATGGATTTTAAAGAATGCATATTGTTTATGAAAGACTTGGTGCTAAGGTATGTTTTTTGATTTACGAAATCATGTATATTCTACTATATATATAAATGTAGATATACTTATTACAATTCACTTTTATGTTTGTAAATAGAATATGAAGGGGATGAACATAAAAAATAAGTCGATCAAGAAAAATTAATGTTAAAAAACAAAAGTACAATATCACCTCCAAATGATGAAGAAATGAGGCATGCACGCAGCTCGAGTGATGACAACAGTTCAACTGATGAATTCCAATAAATATAATTGAATGTTACCGCAAGTTGCATGTTTTGGAATCCCCAAGGGTTAGCTCAAGTGGTTCTAAGCCAGATGTGAAGCTATCCCCAACAAAGGAGGTCACGAGTTTAAATATCTTGTTCCCCCTTGGGATTAGGTTATGTAATTAGGGTTGGAAGTTTACCTCATTTACCATCCATGAAGTGGGGACGTACTCGGGGGTTTCCCGTGAGGGATTCCATCAGAAGAAACGTTGTATGTTTTGCAATAATTATCTTTGAAAATTAGGGATTTTGTTTAATGTACTTGACATATTGTCCCAATTTCATGATGACATCTTACCAATAAGTGTAACAATTACATATTGTTTGCAATTTGATTATTGTGGACCTTTACGCTGTCCCTTTTTGTATGACAATGGGTCTCTTATTCATATATAATAAAATGGGTTTCTTATTTCATTGCATTGTTGAATGTTGTAAAATGTTGTGTTCCTAAGTAACTAATATGTGGATGATTTACATTGTTACAAATAACATAGGTGTAACTCGTTGGATAACACATTAATGTAATCATTATATCCCAATTAGATCCATGTGTATACTGAAATTAGATCCCAATTTCAAAATATTTGTCACAATACCAACCTTCCTAACCTTCTAAGTCATCAAAACTTTAGTGATCTTGGAACACTTCTCTTAATTCTTTTCAAGCATCGAAATAACATTTTAAATAAATCTAGGCAATCTCTTACTTTTCTTAAGGTTTGATAGACCAATTTTGCTCTTAGTGGACTATATTATTTTGAACTCACTAGATGGTGCATACCATAATATAGAAAGCGATGCATTTTGAGGAGTCATTTGCACAAGTGCACATTGATTATAATAACACACTGGAACAAACTATTGATAAAACACACCATTTTGTAAACTATATAACATATAATCATATTTATCATTTCAAAATTATACGGTTCTCATGTTTAAAATATATATCGGGTCACTAAAAATAATGTACGCACCAATGCGTTAATTTAATTATATGCACCAGAGCTCTAAATATTATTTACGCATTGGTGTCATTACTATAATGTATGGAATGGACTTTCTTAGTAAAAATAATGGTGTTGAAATATCACCTCAAATGTTTGAAATTTCACTACCCTTCAGTTCACATGGTAAAATAGACACTGATACATAGTAATTATACAAGCACCGAGCACACTCTATATTAAATACATCGGGTCTTAGGATAACTTGATTGCACTGGTGCTCACTATAACTTAAATTCACCAGGGTGTAAAAAATGTTAAACGCACTTGTGCTTCATTCACAAACAAGGAATAATTGGTACATAGAAATTATAAGAGCATAGTGTGAAATAGTTATAAATGCACCAGTGTGTTTTTATTATATTAATGCATCAAGGAGTTTGTATTATATTATCAACTTGACTCAACTCAAGACGATTTGATACAAACTGAATCGATTTTTCTTCGTCAAGTCGATCGAACCATGTTATGGCACCAAAGGATGGGACACATTGGTGAAAAAGGACTTCAATATATGCACAAAAAAGGTATGGTTGAAGGTTTTCCTAATTGTAATTTGTAAGTCTATTTTTTTGAACATTTCATATATGGAAAACAAAATCTGGTTAGTTTCCCACCTGAAGCGACAAGGGTAAAGGGGATTCTGGATTTAATTCATAGTGATGTGTTTGGGCCTGTACCAGTCCCTTCACTTGGTGGATTGATATATTATGTTTCCTTCATAGTTGATTTTCCCAAGAATACATGGATGTATTTCCTAAGGAATAAATAAGAGGTTTTTAATAAATTCAAAGAGTTTAAATATCTTGTGGAAAAATAGATAGATAAGAAGATCAAGGTGAAGAGAAATGACAATAGTGGTGAATTCTGTCGAAAGAATTTTGAAATGTTTTGTAAACAGTGTGGTATATATTGCCAAAATACCACACCATATACCCCACAAAAAATGGAGTTAAATTGAGAATGAATAGGACGTTGATGGACAAGGAAAGGAGCATACCCAGTGGTTCCATGATCGCACAAGAATTCAGAGCATAGGTAGTCGATGTTGGGTTATGAAAAGGTACAAATATTCCCCTCATTCTCATGATTTATGATACAATCTCGATTGGATTTTCTGTTACTTAGGAATAAAATAGAATAGAAAATGATTAAAATGTCTTCCAGAAATATTATTGAGTTGTATCTTATAAATTCTAAAATATGGTTGGAATTGTTTGATTTTGTTACATGAATGGGTAAATATTGCTAAACCCATGATAGCTCAAGAGATTTTGGAGATATGTAAGCTATTGGAGGTTAAAGATATTAGGCACAAAGCAATTTCAAGAGAGATTGGTTCTCTATTTTGTAAACTTCATAAATGGTAATAGCGATCCTGAGGATCTCTCGACCCTCAGGATAGCTTAATTTACCCATATTTTGTAATATATAAAGGGTAGTGGATCTTGGATGGGATCATCTAAGAGAATTTTATCCGAGCATTTAGAACTGAGAATTGCTCTGCACAAACAGTTTTTGTAAATGTTGGATCAGTTATGGAATTAAGAAAGGCTTTGAACGTTTTCATCATTTTTTCATATTGAGTTTCTAGCAGTAGTACTTCTGAGGACCGAGGGCCCAGTCTGAAGGAGTTACTCTCTCAATCTGTAATTGTATCTGTTTGATTTATGTTTTATGGTTTAAATCTCCTTTGCGGTAATTAAGATAAATGCGTGAGTGTGTTAATACATTCTTGTTGTTTGCTTGCAAAAGATAGATGTTTCATTGTGATTGTTATCGATTGTTATTCCAGATTCCATTTTTTTGTATTTTACTGCTTGACAGTTCCTCTCATTTTCACACGCGTTGTTCCTTTTCGCTTAAATTAGCATTTGCTGTCCCTTTTTCTTAGTTTAGTATTTGTTGTTCCTTTTCGCTTAAATTAGCATTTGTTGTTCCTTTCGCTTAGCTTAGTATTTGTTGTTCCTTTCTGCTAAATTAGCATTTGATGTTCCTTTCATTCACTGTTCTTTTCTCAATTTACAGTACTCAGTTATTTCTTTCCAGTAGATTAGATGGTCGTCAATAGATCAGTTTATTAAGATTTTTCATAGATTCAATTCATGTTTCTTAATTAGATCAATTCAACAATTCAATTCATGATTTTAAGTATGCTATAGATCATATTTCAATCCTGTTCAGTAAGAGCTTAGTTACAAAAGTTTAAATGTGTGAGGAACTTGATTGTTGATAAACTCAGATTTTCTTTAACTATGCAATTTTAACCTCTACGAGCTATCTGCATAGACTTTGTTGATATTCTTGAAATAACGAATCCTCGGGTTGATAAACTAATGTTAAACTAAGGTTGTTTTTAGGACATCTTTAGAGCCCAACATTTTGGTGTCATTTCCGGGGAAGAGCGTCAAAGGTAGCATAGGTTATGTCTCTGGAGGATTAAGTATTGAAGATGGAAGGTAAGAACCTACATAGGAAATAAGTAAATTGCTTATGCCAACACCTACCCCCAACTGATATATAGAGGTTGTATAGGTGTTTATAATTTTCTTTGTGTGAAGTGTGTATGACTAAAAAGAAAGAACCTGAAAAACCAAAACCCCCACCAAAAACTACCAAAGCCCAGGGCTCGGTGCTCCCTAGGAGAAACATTTTCATGGACGACATCATCCAAAAAGTTGAATCTCAAGCTTCGGTTGGACCCAGGAGAGGCTCCACCCGAATCCCTCGAGAAATAGTTTCACCAACTACAACCCATGCAGAGGTTCATAGAAAAACTGGAGGGACTGAGCAAAGTTTTCAAAGTACAGATCTTCCACCTCTCGACCCTTTAGAAGAGGGAAATTCTTGTAATTTGGAGGAAGGAGAAGGGGAAACTAGTGGGCTTTCTAAGGAAAAAACCATCACCACCACCTGATCCTGAATCTCCTGTGAAAGGAGAAAGCATACCCGAAATCCCAGATAGAGGTAGCACAATCAAATCCCCTAGGGGATCAAGTAATCAATCAAAAGAACACCTAGGCCAAGAAATTCTTGAAGATTATTAGCATATCTTCGACCAAATGGCACAACCAAATAAACAACGACCCTAGACCTCCACTTTGGAATATCCGATAGTTGATCCAGTTGCCAATGCCCCTATGAAAGAAATTCCCTTGCAGAATCTGCCAACCTTTCATGGATTGATTTCAGAAGACCCGGATGCATTCTTATTCGAATTTGATGTCCTATGTAGGGGTTATGATTACACTTCTGAACCCAAACAACTAAAGTGGTTCCCTTCCAATTTGAAAGGGGCATCTTTGTGCTGGTTTATGGGGCTAGGAGGCGTAACTATAAACTCATGGGATCAAATGAAACATGCCTTCTTGACAAAATATCAAGATTATTGTAGAACCAGGGATCTAAAAGATGAAATATTTTGAAATGAATGCAAAAGAAAATGAGACATTAGAAGAACATGTTGAAAGGTTCCAATACAATCTGCAAAGATCCCCTTATGGTACATTACCAGGTGAGGTTCTCAAAGCCACTTTGATAAAGGGAATGAAATATGAATGGGTAGAAACATTGAATTTAATGGGGAAGGGTGATATCTATCAAGAAACTTATGATAACATCATTTAGTTGTGCATCAGGTGCTCACGTGGAAGTACACAGACCAGGTCAAGGATGCAGACTCCCCTCACCAGAAATAGTAATATTACCAACGGAGGATTCACCCGAGCAGAAGTCGGTAATCTATTAGAAAATTTCAAAACTGATATTTTAAGCACTCTGACTACACAATTGGATGTAATGTAGGCCAAACAGAAGCAAGCAGAAGCAGAACAGACTTTGGCCATATTTTTCCACAGATGGAGAAAAAAACATGGTCCAAGGGAATGTCCATTGGATGTGGTTCAGGTTTGTGCTATCTGTGCTAAAGACCACACAACAGATCAATGCCCATCGGTCCCATGATTAAAAGTTGTCTTCAGAGAAATGAAAGAGGAAAAAAAACCATTATATTTGATGGCTCAGCGTCGCCAATGGCAGGCCCAACCTCTAGGTACACTACATGATCCTTCTTCTTTCTTTTCTGGGAAGTATAATCAACAACAAAATTCTGGAAACACGTGGCAGGGCCAACCATTTGCTAACCCCACCTGGTAGTCCCAACAATATCCAGCTGCAAATCCCACTTGGCCAAACCAACCAGCTGCAAACCCCATTTGGAAGAATCAACCAACTGTAAATTCCACCTGGTCTAACTCACAATACCCTACCTCATCCTGACAAAAATCAAACAACAACCCCTATTCTTCACAGTGGTCCAACACGACTGCCCAAAACCCAAATTGGAACCAAAATTAGTAGCGCCCCATGGGAATGACCAATCAACCCATGGGGATGGCCTCTTAAACCCAAACCACTTTGCAAGCTCCACTCCAACTACCCCAAAACCCTCAATTGCAATTACACCCTTAATTACTAGTCCAACCTCACCCAAATCCTAATAATAGACCAACCCAGATTATCCATATTATGGAGAATGTCGAAGTGGAAATCAACTCGGTAGGGTGCAATGAACTCAGGTTGAGGTCAGGATGCATAATCTCTCCTGAAGAAAGAAACATTTCCCAAGATCAGGAGAATGAAAATAACATACAACCAACAATAACACCTTCGACTGTGGTTATAACGAAAGAAACAAAGCAAGGAGGAAACACAGTCGAACCACAGGATCCTGATAAGGATGTAACTTTTCCTCCCCCGTTCCCCGAAAGGTTGATGATAACAAAACCTATTGTGTATCCTAACTTCAACATTGTAGGGGAACTCAAGAATTTATATGTTAAAATCCCACTCCTGCAGACTCTGGAAGACATCCCGATTTATGCAAAGAGAATCAAGGAATTATGTGGAAGGAAGCCTGTTAGGAAAGTCAAAAAATTATCATCAACTGTTCATGTGGTAGGATCATTGTCTGATCTCATTTTAGGGAGACAAGAACCAGTCAAATATGCAGACCCAGGGAACCCCATAGTAGCAGTTCCGATCCAGGGCTATTCTTTTCCAAATACACTAGTAGATTTGGGGGAAACCATCAACATCCTTACCATGGAAACCCACAACACCCTGGGCTTTGACTCCTTTGAACCTACCCCAATTATGTTACAATTGACTGATCGATCAATGGTTAAAACAGTCGGTACATTACACGATATAGCAATTTCAGTCGACTCTTGGGAATATCCAACAGATTTCCTCATCATCAACCCAAGAAGTGGGATCGAAGGGAATCCATTAATACTGGGAAGACCATGGCTCACAACAACAGATGCATACATAGGATGTCATACTAGTAATATGACAATTGCTAGAGGAGGTGTTACAAAGAACCTCATCCTATATCCTCCAGCCAAGCCAAACCCGACTATCATACATCCGCAACTGCCACCACCAAGATATCCAGAGAAGGATCTACGATCCCCTCTCACGTTGGAAGGAATCTCTCAGACTCAAGAACCAATTAGAAGATGACGTGATCAGTGGTTTCATCAACAACCCAACCATTGTAAGTAACCCAACATGCCAAATGGTCAAAGTTTTTCTAGATTGTGAAGCACAAGGAGACTCACTAGAAGATTTGATGGAACAAAAAATTCCAACTACCGCTGTTCATAACAGAAAATCAGTTGAGATTTCACCAGGGAAGTCTTTGAATGTCAACGCCAATTTAAATGAGCAACAACAACAAAAGCTTATTCAAATCCTTTCTAAATATCAGCAAGCTTTCGCCTGGGAGTATTATGACATGAAAGGTATTGATCCACAACTCTGCACACACCATATTTATATTGAGAAAGATGCCCAACCTATCCGACAACCCCAAAGAAGATTGAATCCCCACCTCAAGGAAATTATCAAAGAAGAATTACAGAAGTGTTTGGATGTAGATTTTATATATCCTATCTCGGATAGTTGGTGGGTTTCCCCACTAGTGATCATTCCCAAGAAGAATGGGAAATGGAGAATCTGTGTAGACTACATGGAACTCAACAAAGCCACCTAGAAATACCAATTCCCCCTACCTTTCATCGATCAAGTCTTGAATTCCTTAGTAGGAAATAAATTATTCTCTTTCCTAGATGGTTTTAGTGGCTATAATCAGATCCAGATTGCCCTAGAAGATCAAGATAAAACTACATTTACATGCCCCTGGTGTACCTTTGCATACAAAGTATTTCCCTTAGGATTATGCAATGCTCCAACCACATTTTAGAGGGCCATTCTAAGCATATTTTCTGATTTGATTAGTGAAGGGCTTGAAGTTTACATGGATGATTTCACTCCTTATGGCGATGACTTTGATCAAGATCTAGACTATATGGAGAAGGTACTCGAATGGTGCATTGCTACTAGGTTATGTTTAAGTCATGGAAAATGTCATATGATGATGACTGAAGGTGTGGTACTAGGGAATTATATTTATATAGATGGAATCAAGGTAGACCCAAAAAAAATAGAGGTAATCCTTAATCTACCTACACCACGTACACAAACTGAGGTAGGTAGTTTCCTTGGCGCTTCATGATACTATAGCAGATTTATGGAAAGTTTTGAAAGAAATGTTGCACCTTTACATGCTTTGAATGGTAATGTTGAATTTCAGTGGACTGACAAGTGTGATGTGGCATTCGCAGGACTCAAAAGGTTGATTTCTACAGCACTGGTGTTGAGAGGACCAAACTGGAAAATACCATTTCACATCTCCACAGATGCATCGGATATTGCCATAGGCGCTGTCCTTAGACAGGAATAAGACAAGAAACCCTATGCTATTTATTTTATCAGCAAGAATCTCACTCCCGCTGAATCTAATTATACAGTAACAGAAAAAGAATTTTTGGCTGTTATACATGCCATCAATAAATTTCGTCATTATATAACAGGCTATCCAGTTATTCTGTATACTGATCATTCTGCCATTAAATATCTAGCTAATAAACCTATTACTAATGGACGGGTCACTCGGTGGTTATTTCTGTTGTAGGAATTTGACATCACCATCAAAGACCAACCCGGGAGAGAAAATCTTGTTGCAAACTTCCTGTCCTGCATACCCGAAACAGATGATTCCTTGACGGTTGAAGACCAATTTTTGGATGAGAATCTGTTCACTATCACTACTAAGCCACCTTGGTATGCTGATGTGGAAAATTATCTAGTAGGCGGGAAACTATGAACACATCTGTCATCAAGAAAAAGAAAACTGATTGTCCAGCGTAGCACACGAATATTCACTTGGATCGATGGATATATTTTCCACACAGGGGTTGATCTCCAGGTTCACAGATGTGTCCGAGATGACGAAATCTACGACATACTGAAGGCAGGACATGACGAGCCCTGTGGTGGGAATTTTGTAGATCGCAGGACTGGACATAAGATTTTACAAATGGGTTATTATTGGCCCTCAATATTTAGAGATGCGAAGAAATATGTTCAGGCTTGCAATAGTTTTCAATGAATGGGTAAACCAGGTCAGGCTGATGAAATTCCCCTAAAAGCACAAGTATTCACAAAACCATTTGAGATATGGGCACTAGACTTCGTTGGTCCCTTCAATCTAAAGTCAAATCAGAAGTCTTATATTCTAGTTTCAACAGACTACATGACCAAATGGGTAGAGGCAAAAGCCTTACCAAACGCAACAAAGGAAGTAGTCATTAAATTTCTTTTCAAATTATTTGTATGCTATGGACTACCCAGGGAAGTAATCACTGATGGGGGGTCACAATTTACAACTCATAGAATCACAACCACCCTGACCAATTATCATATTAAACACATATTTACTTCTCCATACCACCCATAGACAAATAGACAAGTAGAAAGCACCAATAAAGTCTTGGAGGCAATTTTGACAAAAACTGTCTCAACAAACCGATAGAATTGGGCAACTAAGATTCCAAATTCCCTATAGGCTTATCGTACAACATGGCGTAACACCACTGGCTACTCTCCTTATCATTTAGTCTATGGTAAAGAACCTATTTTTCCAATCGATCTTGAGATCAAGACTCTAAGGATGGCCCAGGAAATTGGACTGAATCTTACAGAGGCACATAAACAACACCTAAAACAACTCAACGAGTTGGATGAAGCATGCATGTGCGGCTTAGAGCACAAAACTGTTATTCAGCAACATAGAGAGAAATGACATGACACACATATCAAGAATAAATCATTCCAGAAAGGTGATTGGGTGCTTCTCTATGATTCCAGATTTCATGATTTTCCTGGAAAATTACAAACAAGGTGGTTGGGACCATATGAAATTAATGAAGTTCATGATAATGGCACTGTCACTCTAATTACCATCGACGGGTCTGGGTCTCTCTTTCTTGTAAATGGACATTGACTACGACTCTACCATCAACCGCCTTAAAAAGAATCCTTCTGCCAAGAAGTAAGTAAGGACCCTACTGTTCATATCTTGGTTGGCTGGGAAGGTAACCCAACAACCTCAACTCCATAAATGATGATTTTTGAGCACTGTATATATTGTATATAGATTTCTTTACAGATTTGATTGAGGTTTTAGTTTTTCTTTTTTTAGGAAATCTACTTGAGAGAATATGAACAAGAAAAGATGACTGTAATGAATATAATTAACACTCTTTTCTGTTCCTTGCTCCTGAAACTTGTTTTTTCAAAGAAAATGAACATGCTTATGGACCATCCAATATGTCGATTATTGCATAAAATTACGCATAGAAATTGAATGAATTTAGTTGATCACTAATCAACTATAGATTCACTAAAACAAAAATGTCTGTGGGAGTTTTTAATCAGGTGGGTAAAAATTTGAACATCATCGTTGTTGTTTATTTAAAACGAAATGATTGTCATTCCTTTTAAAGTGATGACTGCTGTTACCTTTGCATGATCGTCGATTCCTTTGCAAACCATTGTCGTTCCTTTGAAAATAATGATTGTTGTTCCCTTCGTAAGTAATATCTTCCATCCAAAATAACGATTGTTGTTCCTTATGTCACACTGTTGTTCCCTTATAATGACTGTTGTTTCTTTTTCAATAGTGTTGTCCATTCGAAAGGAACAACTATGTTCCCTTCACGATTCTTTCTTATTATTGTTCCTCTCTCAAAAACATGCCATTGTTATGTCAGTCACTCCTTTGGATATGAATTTCACTAATTCCTTTTCATCAACACTAGTTCTAATTTTTCATTTGGTGTGGATCATTTAACATACCTTAGTAAACTATTTTTGGATCAATTTCTCCGAATCATCTTAAGAATTGTTCACAATTCATTAACCACCATAATTTGTTTCTTTCCCCTATATATCTACATATACTTGAATGATAATTTCTTTCATATCATAATAAGGAATATTAAATACATTCTTACTTGGCATTCTTACACTTCTTACGCCATCCCTCACTCTTAAGGAGTAGATGAGCCTCCCTTGATAGAGCTTAATTTTTTTTTTTTTATCAAAATCAAAATCAAAACAAAGTTTTTATCAAGTAATAAACTTATTCCATAAAGAATAGGGTGTCTCATCAAGATACAACCTACCATGATCATCAGATAATAGTATAGGTGACATTACCACTATGGCTACCACATCATGGAAATGGCCTTTGGCATTTGTTTTGTCAAAGGATAAGAGGTCTCACGACGAGTCGACTTGTTCACTTAGGTTAAAATCTAGTGAGTGGCTTTATCATCATCTGGCTACCAAACCCGGATAATGGTCTTCTTGGAAAAAGACAAATCAAACTATTTATTAAGGATACAGGCTCATCTATGGGTTAAAAGGAAACCCTATCGAGGATATGGATGCCTGCTGGCAGAAATGTCTCTACTTGTGGTATCAAAGTTTACCTTACATACACGAAGTTTTAGTGTGTTCTTAGATTTCCTTTTCTAAACAATGAGGCTATCATTCCGAATATATCCAATAAAAAGGGAAAGTAACAATGTTATGATATGTGAAATTTTTTAAACATGTGAACAAATTTAAAATCTTTCAGAATATTTTTTTCCTCAAAGGGTTTCTAACTTAGGTATGACAATTTGAACTTCCCACGCAAAGTAATGATTATCATAAATACCGTTAAAGTGCTTTTTGAAAAAATATTAATGATTGTCTTTTCCAGTGGCAGCGACGACATAGCAATCACACCTCGCAGGAACTCCTCACCATTATTACACTCGTACATGTGACTGTCAAGGTCAACCTTTCCATTTATGGGGGGAAGATGCTTGACACATTTACCGATACATTTCAATATGTGCAGTAAATACGAAAAAAATTGTATTTTTACATATACACAATGTTATTCTATATTTGCTATTTCTGTTGTTTGAAAAACTGGTTGAGTTAAACTACAACAAGGAGCGTTAGTCGTCCTCACCTGCTTATAGAAACATGGGAGGTCGAAGTGTGTGACAGGAACCAACATTACTATAGGTAACTGAGCATACAAGAGAAATCCTACACTGTTTGAGGTGGACGAAGTACTTCAATCGGTTGCAGGGATATGATATAGACATGACAATCGAATTCTTCCAAAACTTGCAGGGAGAAACCTCCATGGTTCGAGATATACGAATTTCAGTCACTCAGGAAATCGTAGCATAGGTTATAGGCCTTCCTAACACATGAATACAATGGATTGAAATATATACAATGCTTAAAGAATGTGTAGAATCCTTCATAGACCTTGGAGAGGAATTGGATAAAAAGGGAAAGGGAATTAACCCCAACACACTCACTGAACCCTAGAAAGAACTGGCATGTGTCATACAAAGGTATAGCACCTGTGATGGAAGGTATGATTTGATCCGACCATGCCACCTCAAGCTACTAGCAATGCTCAAACAACGTTTAGTGATCAATTTACCTTTTTTTTCTAAATTCTATGTTACATGAGGTCGCCATAAGAACAAAAAAGGCAAAAGATCCCATTACCATCATTAGCCACCATCGATTGGTAAAAATGATATTAAATAAATCCCTAATTCAAACCCAAATAACCTGGGGTGATGTTATTAAGGACCTCTACAATTGGAACAACCTGAATTACATCATGAAGACCCAACCCAGGGAATTGAAGTAACACAGGAAGGGGAAGCCACTGTCCAAATGGAATTTCCACCTCCTCAATCCAAAGTCGAGGCAGACCCCATCCAATTAGAAGATACTTAGACTTCACAAGTAGAGGCATCAATGAGAAAGATAAAAAGAGAAATTGCTGCTCCTAAAACCCCCACTGAGAGGAGGAGAAGAAGCAGACGGACAAAAAAGCTTGAAGAAATTCAGGAAATAACAGAACAACCTGAAATCTAGGAAATGACAGAACAACCTAAAGAAATCTAGGACATAACACAAACAAAGCATCCCTTACATGAAGATGTTCAAGAGGTTGAACAGACAGACCAAGCCCCACAAGGAAACAATCAGGAAGATACCCAACCAGTACTGGGACACCTCACATAACAGTTCCTTAAAATATATGAGGTAGAGATAGCCCAGGTTCTAGGGAGCCTAGGGACCTCAATTAACAAAGACACAAGTAGGCCAGAAGAATACCAAGCATTAGCTTCTTCTTCAAAACTTGCTGAAGACTATCTTGACATTGAGATGTCATTCGCAAAGGATACATCACAAGAAGAACCTCATACTGAGGTAAATAGATTGACAATGCAAGAAGAAGAAACATAAGAACAACTATTGACTGATCAAGGTAAGGAAAACCCTGACAGTCCGCAAAAACAGAAATCAGACAAAATCCAAAGTAGAATTATAAGGCTAAAATAGGAGAACAAGTTGTTAAAAAAAAGGGTTAAAAGGATTAAAGTGTTAAAGCATAAATTTGTCAAGCTTAAGGAAATTATCAAAGAACTAAGAAAACAACTAGAGAAATCCAACAAAGCCCATGAAAGAAATAAGACCAAAAGACATAGATCACATGGAAGTAATCCTCTTTCTAGGAGGATAGTCCAAACAATTTCTGTAGGAACACAGACATAGTTGCATATTCTTGAAGAGACAATAGAAATGGAACTTCAGACTGAGATTACAACAACAAAAAGGGTAGTTGTTCAAAATGAAGAGGAGATTCCTTTGGAAGCATATGAAACAAAGGCTTAACCAGGAATTCTAGGAGGAGCATCTGCTTAACCTAAGGAAGTGATTCCCACTCCTCTGGATACCACAGATGCAAAAACTCATATAGTAGTCCCAACAATGAAAGAAGCAGACTGTCAGACTTAAGAGACATCTCAGTTTCAGGATCAGAGTGCCATCATTGATAAACTAGAAGCAAAGCTAGTACAAGCCCAGAAAGCCTTGAATCAAACCAGAGATGAAATGGTGACCATGGAAGAGCACCAAAGAGTTGTTAAATAACTTAAAATCATGTCGGAAACAAAAAATAAGACTTATGATGAGTTGACTAAGGCTCAAGGGAAGACAAATGAAATACAAGGTCAATTGGAAAAATCTTTGGAGCAAATCAAAGAGATTTTTGATGTCTACACTGATACAATAGATTGTAGAGCTCCTACTACCAATTATACTTTGTTTTTATTAGAATGCTACCTGTTGCTGAGGGTGAAAGCTATTTGATCAGGTAAACCGATTAAATTCACCACTATTTATGAATTTGTGTCATGTTTTAGAGAGAATGAAGAGAAAGTACAATATTTTATGTGCGAATTATACTTCCATAGCTTCATTTTGGAATACAACACTGGAGATAACCCTAGTCCTTTTATTGGAGATATAAAACTTCAAGCATTTCTATCCTTCACCAAAAAACAATTCAGGTGGGCTAAAGCCCACAAAACTTTCATGAAGAGAGAAACTGGGTTAGATCTCTGGATCAGAGGAGAACCACCAAAATCTTTTCCAACCATCATGCGACATAGGACATTCATGAAAAGGGAAGGGGTGAGAGGCTCTTTAGGTCCTATTCACCAACAGGTTATATGATCAGGCATGACATATTTTAGGGAACTCAAAGAAGAAGCTCTTGTTGGATCCACGTTAAGGTGGGATGCCTCCCTGGATGAAGTAAAGATTAGGGAACTCTTTGGTTTCAGGAATTTATTTGCAGCCACCTTCAGAATAGAAAGGTATACCAGAATGATCCAGGAAGAAGGAACTGCCTGGATTGGGTGCATATATAATCCCCTGTTATTTGGTTTCCTCTAGAGGATTACCAGAGAAATTATCAAATTAATAGAAAGAGGGAAGATGTTGCTTTTGGAGAACTCAAACGTAAGAATGGGTTCAGGGCACCTGGTGAACCTACTTTTCCTCCATATAACATCACTTCTTTACATGTAAAAACTTATCTTGCATGAGGACATACAAGAAGGTAAGCTGAGGGGTAATGTTGGGTTATGAAAAGGTACAAATATTCCCCTCATTCTCATAATTTATGATACAATCTCGATTGGATTTTCTGTTACTTAGGAATAAAATAGAATAGAAAATGATTAAAATGTCTTCTAGAAATATTATTGAGTTGTATTTTATAAATTCTAAAATATGGTTGGAATTGTTTGATTTTGTTACAGGAATGGGTAAATATTGCTAAACCCATGATAGCTAATGATATTTTGGATATACATAAGCTATTGGAGGTTAAATATATTAGGTGCAAAGTAGCTTCAAGAGAGATTGGTTCTCTATTTTGTAAAATTCATAAATAATAATAATGATCCTGAGGATCTCTCGATCCTCAGGATAGCTTAATTTACCCATATTTTGTAATATATAGAGGGTAGTGGATCCTGGACAGGATCATCTAAGAGAATTTTATCTGAGCATTTAGAACTCATAATTGCTCTGCAAAAACAATTTTTGTAAATGTTGGATTATTTATGGAATTAAGAAAGGATTTGAACGTTTTCATCATTTTCGCATACTGAGTTTCTAGAAGCAGTACTTATGAGGATCGAGGGACCAATCTAAAGGAGTTACTGTCTCAATCTGTAATTGTATCAGTTTGATTTATGTTTTATGGTTTAAATATCCTTTGCGGTAATTAAGATAAATGCGTGAGTGTGTTAATACTTTCATGTTGTTTGATTGCAAAAGATAGATGCTTCATTATGAATGTTATCGATTGTTGTTCCAGATTCCATTTTGTTGTAGTTTACTACTTGACAGTTCCTCTCATTTTCACATGCGTTGTTCCTTTCCGCTTAAATTAACATTTGTTGTCAATTTTGCTTAGTTTAGTATTTGTTGATCCTTTTCTCTTAAATTAGCATTTGTTGTTCCTTTTTCTTAGTTTAGTATTTGTTGTTCCTTTACACTAAATTAGCATTTGTTGTTCCTTTCATTCACTGTTCTTTTCTCAATTTACAGTACTCAGTTATTTCTTTCCAGCAGATTAGATAGTCGTCAATAGATCAATTTATTAAGCTTTTCCATAGATTCAATTCCTGTTTCTTAATTAGATAAATTCAACAATTAAATTCATGCTTTTAAGTATGTTATAGATCAGATTTCAATCCTGTTCAGTAAGATCTTAGCTTCAGAAGTTTAAATGTGCGAGGAACTTGATTGTTGATAAACTTAGATTTTCTTTAACTACGTGCGATTTTAACCTCTACGAGCTATTTGCATAGACTTTGATGATATTCTTGAAATAAAAGATGAATCCTTGGGTTGATAAATTAATGTTAAACTAAGGTTGTTTTTAGGACATCTTTAGAGCCCAACAGTCGACACTGCAAATTATTTGATAAATAGGTCTCCTTTATCAATGCTATTTAACTCGACTCCACATAAGGTATGGTTTGGTAAGAATACTTTTCTTTCACATCTCAAAGTATTTGGTTGTGATTCATTTGTGCATGTCCTAAGGAAAACAGGAACAAGATAGACAAGAAGGCAATCAAGTGTATTTTCATTGGGTAAAAGGATGTAATGAAAGGATATAAGCTTTGAGATCCTACATTAAGGAAAACAATTTATAGTCAAGATGTGGTCTTTAGGGAAGTTGGTGGAAATTCCAAGCCCGAAGAGGTTCAAATGGAAAAAGAACCATAGAAGATGGTGTTTGAACTGAGGAATGAAGAAGATGATTCAGATGGGTCGACTAAATCTGATGAAGAGGTGGAAAAATTGAATTCAATTGTAAGGAGATCCAAATGAGTAAGAAAACAATATTAAAGGTATAGTCCACCTAATTTATGTCATTCATTTGTGTTATCTTCCACTGATCAGGAGCTCAAGTTGGTCAGGGAGGTAGTCGACTCGATAGAGGGTAAAATATGGGAAGACACCATGGTCAAATAGGTGGAATCCTTGTACAAAAACGAGACATGTGATTTGGTAAAATTATCCAATGGAAGAAAAACTATCAGTATAAAGTTGGTATTGAAGAAAAAAATGAATGTGTTGGAAGTTTGGTTGTTGTCATTGATGTCAACCCTAGTCATGGGTTTTGGACTGCAAGATTGATGAAGGTATTTGGACATGAAGGAAAATGCACATGTAGATACAAGACCCATGGATGGATATTGTACATCATGTTGTTTCTAGTGGTATGTGGCACGTCACGTGGATCCTCATGGTTGAGGAGAAATGAATTTTATAAGATGACAAAGTGAATTGAAGAAGGAAGTACATGTAGGCCCCAAAGATAATTAAAAAAAAGAATTGCAAAATAAGAAATTGTCAGGTTGGCTCTAATGTTAAAAGGAAGTGACGTAAATGGTATGAATAAATATCATTATATATTCATTTGATACACAAGTTGAATTTCAGAGGAAATCAGAAGTAAAGAAGGCCGGATTTCAAGGGAGGATGAAGTCTTTTGGTGATGTGTTCTAAGGTATGTTATTTTCAAGCTATCTTACCATTTTTTATATAACTTTTTTTCTGGACCGATTAAGATGGTGAAATTGATATGGTATTGTGAAGAAATATCAAGGTACCCGTGGTAAAAATTTCATCTCTTGATTCGCTATAATTATGTAGATACACTCTGTGGAAGATAGGGTTTGTGACCAGTCCTGAAGCTAGTTAATAAACACGTGTTCCGGATAAAACAGTCATAAATTCTTCATCAAGAATCCAAATGATGTGGGACAAATTTCATTTGAAATAGTACAGACTGTAGTTTCTTGTGTGTGGGTTTCCAAATCTGATGTTAAATATTTAGCATGGGGCATTCTGTACAAGTTTGGTCTCCTGAATAAACCAGAATTGAACAATGTCTACCATTCTCTCTATAACTCCTTTTTGGGGAGGATTCAAGGAGTGAAACTTGGAGGCGTTTTAGAGAATACATTTAGTAATATTATCTATAGGATCAGAGTACTCTAAGAATTGAAGAATTGCAAAAATTGAAGAAGTCTCAGTAAGCATTATCAGTTTCTATGTGATGATTGGTTGATGGTGATGATTTAATGTAAAGTTTTATTATCTCTCATATATTCTTGGGTGGAAGGAAGGAGAAAAGATGGAGAGTTAAACTCTCTCTTGATATTGGACGATTGTATCTTCCTCTTGGAGGTTTATCCCTCCCTTTACATTTGGAAGCTATAGCTACATTTGGAAGTCATTAATTCCCTTGAACAATAACTATTGATTATTTCTCATATATTGTGCATGGTGTATTGTGGTGTATTGGTGTAACTCTTATAATATTGTTCATTTCTCATTGGATATAATTGAATGGTTTAAGTATAAGTTGAAAATGGTTTTAAATTGTACTTGATACTGATTCCCCCCTCTCAGTATCAACAATTGGTATCAGAGCGGGTTACCTTCAGTACAATTTAACCACTGGAAGGAAGATCCTAAGAATAAATGGAAGACAAAATTCCAAATGGGATTCCACCATTTGATGGAAGAAATTTTGAATACTAGAGTAATAGAATGGAAACTTACTTGAAATCTCTTGGGGAAGATGTCTGGTTCTCAGTTGCTTCAGGATACAATGCTTTGAAGAAAACAAAGACTGCAACTCAGTAGGAAGCCAAAAGGAACAACAAATTGGCAATAGTTACCATCTTGGATGGATTGACAGATTCAGTGAAATCCAAGGTGGGATCATGTGCATCATCAAAAGAGATTTGGGACAAGCTACAATATCTTTATGTAAGGGAAGAAGAAGAAGAAGAAGAAGAAGAAGTTGAAGCAAATTACAACATCTAAGATTTCAAAGAAGAAAATAGAGGTCAGTTCTTTTTCTTTAATTGTGAAGGGGTAGGTCATGTTGAATTTGAATGTCCTCATCCAAGGCTTGAAAGAAATGACACTAAAGAAGAAAATCATGAAGAAAAAACTATTCAACAAGAAGATGAGAATCTTAAAAAATTGAAGCATGTTGAGATTGAAAATAGCAGTCTCAAAGACACACAAAGAAAACTAAGAAGTGAATTGGGTAGTTGTGAAAAGACAGTTATAAGCTTGAAGAAACAATTAAAAGACTTTGAGAAACTAAGAGAAGAAACCATTTCTTTGAAAAATCTACTCAAAGAAGAAAGAAGAATAGGAGAAGTAAGGAATGCCCAAATGATGAAGAAAGAAGAAGATTGTGAGAAACTTGAACAATAAGTTGTCTCATTGAGGAAGATCTTAAGAAACTCTCAAGTGCCAAAAGACTTAACACATCTTGGATGCATGGGTGAAACCTAATACAAACAAGATGAAAATACCAACAAGAAGGTTGAAGAAAGAGCTACACAGACAATTGATGAGAAGTGGACCAGGATACCAGAAAGAGGGAATGATTACAAAAGAGATGAATATCCAAGAAGACCTCCTACCTTCAGGAATCAAGAAGCTTCAATCAGTATGAAGGAAACTACAGAAGAGTAGATCATGAACCCAGATG
>SNQJ01S0005991.1:79079-102248 GCA_010110895.2 Picea sitchensis
AGTTTTCTCCCTCCCTTGACATTTGGAAGTTGTAGCTACCTTTGGAAGTCATTACTTCCCTTGCACAATAACTATTGATCAGTTCTCATATATTGTGCATGGTGTATTGTGGTGTATTGGTGTAAATCTTATACTATTGTTCACTTCTCATTGGATATAATTGAATGGTTTAAGTATAAGTTGAAAAAGGTTTTAAATTGTACTTGACACTGATTCACCCCCCTCTCAGTATCAACAAAAATGAGACACGTGATTTGGTAAAATTATCTAATGGAAGAAAAACTATAAGTAGAAAGTTGGTATTGAAGAAAAAAATGAATGCAGTAGGACAAGTTGATAATTCAAAGCTCGATTGGTAGTGAAAGGGTATTCTCAAGTTTAGAGAGTTGAATTCAGTTCGATGTTTTCCCTTGTTAAAAAATTAACTTCCATTAGATTACTATTGTCTCTGGCTGCAACATTTGATCTTGAAATAGAGAATTGGATGTGAAGAAAAATTTGCTACATGAGGACCTAGAAGAATAAATCTACGTGAAACAACCTGAAGGGTTTGCAGTAAAGGACAAGAAAGAGCTAGTGTTCAAGTTCAAGAGATCCCTTTATGGTGTAAAGAAATCACCAAGGATGTGGTATCAAAAGTTTGACACACATATCCTTAGTTTGGGATTTGTGAGAAGAAAGGATGATCACTCTGTATATTCCAAGGAAGAAGGTGGGCATTTCATATATGTAACATTGTATGTTAATGACATGTTGTTGGTTGGAAACAACATGGAAGGAATAAAGGAGGTGAAGATGAAACTATCCTCCAAGTACGGCATGAAGGATCTAGGTGCCGTGAAATTCATTCTGGGAATGGAGATGAAGAGATATTGAACATTTATAAATATCTTGTTGAATAAGAGGAAGTACATCGAAACAATTTTGAAACATTTCAACATGCAAGATTGCAAACCAGTCAAGGTGCTGATTCCCGTGGGAGAAAAAACTAACTGTTGAACAGTGTCCAAAGACACAGAAAGAAATTGAGGAGATGGAATGTGTTCCCTATGCTAGTGTTGTTGGTATTCTGATGTATGCGATGGTTTGCACACAACCAGATATTGCTCATGTAGTGGGAGTGTTGAGAAGATACATGTCAATACTTGGGAAATATAATTGGAAAATTGTCAAGAGAGTGCTCATGTATTTGTGTGGCACAAAAAAGTGTGTTATATGCTACCAAGGGAATCGTGAAGATGAAAGTGAAGTAAATGTACATGGATTTGTTGACGTCGAATGGGTTGGAGATATGGATTGATGAAGGTCGACCAATGGATATGTGTTCAAGATGTTTGGTGGAGTAATCAACTGGATGAGTAAGCGACAAGCGGTCACAACCTTATAAAAAATATAAGATGAATATATGGCATCCACTGATGGAAGAAAATAAGAAGTATGGTTTCCTAGACTGTGTTCATGGATTGGGTTTGAGTAGAAAGCTATGAAGATAAATTGTGATAGTCAAAGTGCAATATTTCAAGCAAAGAACCCAGTGTACCATTCTAGGATGAAGCATAATGATGTACAATATCATTTTGTGAGAGACATGGTGGAAAGAAAGAAGGTGTTACTGGAAAAGGTAAACACTTTGGAAAACATAGCTGTAACATACCCATCCACCAATAGGCTGGGTCAAGCTACTGCAAATCACACTTCAAGAACTAATTTTGAATTCTGATAAAAAATAATTAATAAAGAAGCATGAAAGAAATGCAATAACCACACATGTAATAATTAAGGTTCATGCTAAAATTAATTTTTTTCTTAATAATGTCATGCAAAACTATAACCAACAAGAAGGTATATTAAAATATATATCTCGGAGATAATAATTAATACACAACGAAAATAAATATACAAGCAAAGAAACACATTATAGAGAGCATTATCTTTAATTAAACCAATCACCAACTGGCTGCAGACCAAGGAGGTTCCACCCAACCTTGGAGATTGTTGTTCCAAGTTTGAATAGTAGGTCACCCTCGAGCCAGGGTTATGAATTCACAAGGACGGGTTCCAAAGAGAAAATCAACTTCCCAAACCAATCAACACTCAATCTTTCACATGTTTCTCAACACACAACAATCCAAAGTGCACCAACTCTATTCTCTCCAGCATCCACCAACCAAAGACAATGAACCCCCTTCACTTCGATATAGTACCTCATGCTATCCACTTATTTCCAGGGCTCCAGTGCATCTAGTCAAGAATATCCATGCTGGGACTGTCAGGATTCACAACTGTGAGCAATGCATCTCAGACATACAAGCACCAATTCATGGCTGAAATACATCAATAATTATTATAACAAAAAAAAAATGGCTTATTTCCTCGACGATTTGTCCCCATGTACCAACCAAGAAAAATAAGGAATGAAGAATAATGAATGAACCAAATGATAGAGTGAAAAAGTGAAAACCCAAACAATCCAAAGAGGGGTTTAAATATTTACTTGGAAATCAAGAACCACATGGAATTTCCCCAAGAATATTATGTAACCACTTTTCTAAATTAAAACCAATATGGGTGAATAAAATATAATAAAAAGACTTATCCCCTTTATCCCCCTCTCCTGTGGAATCATAGCCCCTTATAACTCTTTTCCTTGTTCATCTTGTTGAAAGTGATGTATTTTATTACTTGCAATGTTCAAGGTATTACATTTCCTGGGCACTCCGACCTCTTTCAATTGTTTAGGAACTTTGACCTTTCATCAAATAAACAAAATACATTATTATTATGAGGTCTCAAAATTGGGGTATTACATTCCCCTCCCCCTTATTTTGGCATTGTCCTCAGTGCATATACAAAACAAAAATAAAAATTTCAAAATTCTTCAAAAAGCCACAGGTACTTTGCCCACATGGAATATTCATGGTCCCAAGTATCATATTTAGTACCGTAGTAGGTCCACTGAACTTTTACTAGTTCTATGAGTCGATTCCGAAGAATTTTGACTTTTCTTTCCAATATGTGCACTGAATGGACTTGAAAGTCGCCTTTTGTATCCCCCTGAATGAAATTCCAATCAATAACATGGTTAGGATCATGTACATACTTTTTCAACAAAGAGAGATGAAATAAATTATGTACATTCATGGAAGCAGACAATGTAGGCATATATGCAACTAACCCTATTTTGTCTAATATCTCAAATAGACCACAGAATCTGGCTGCTAGCTTTTTACAGTGAACCAACTTCAATGAGATCTTCTTTGGCTTCACTTTCAAAATCACATGCTCTCCCACTATAAATTATCTAGATTTCATGTTCTTATATGCGTAATTCTTCTGTCTATCTTGTGTTTCTTTCAAATTCTACTTAATTTTAACCATATTGTCTTCCATATCCTTGAGCAATTCTGGCCCAAGCACTACTCTATCTGTTGGGTTTTCCCAACTCTCTGGAGTATACCATTTACTACCATACAAATATTCAAATGAAATCATCTTCAATGAATCTTGGTACCTATTTTTATAGGCAAAATCAACCAAATGCAAGTAATATTCCCACTTAGATGGCTTATCCATCACATACATTCTTAGCATGTACTCAATCACTTGGTTGACTCTCTATGTATTCCCATCTAACTATGGATGGTATGTTGTACTAAATTTTAGATTTGTAACAAATCCTTTCAATAATCCTCTCCATAAATTTGAAGTAAACTTAGTATCTCCGTCTGAGACAATTGCCTCAGGTGTCCAATGCAACCTAACAATTTCCCTCATTCAAGTTTCTGCAATATTAGTAGTTGTATGAGTAATTTTTATAGGAAAAAATGAGCATCCTTTGTCAATTTATCAACCACTACCATTATTGAATCATGTTGCCTTGTTTTCTTGCAAACATTAGTATAAAATCAATGGTTACCACTTCCCATTTCTTCTTTGGAATTGGCAATGGTTGTAGAAAACCCGTTGGGTGTTTATGCTCATCCTTCACTCTCTGACATTCCATACATATCACAATGTAATCAAGAACATCCTTCTTCATTCCAGGACAAAATAATTGGCTTCTTACTACTACACGTTTTTTTGGTAACCAAGATGTCCAACATAAGGAACATTATGCATTTCTTTTAATACCAAATTCCTAAGTTCTCCAGACTAGAAACATAAACTCTTTTTTTATGCATAAGTAATCAATATTCTTTCATCTCATACTCTTTAATTTTCTACCGTAAACCTTCTTTTAGTTGTACGTAATGTTGGTTTGTAACAGGATAACAACACCATTTAAAATTCTATTCTTTAAGTCTGAGTGATGCCTACTAATGGTTGTAGTGCATGAGATGTACTCTTTTGTTCATTGCATCGACAACTTTATTTTATTTTCCTTAGATATGGTTGATGTCGAAGTCATACTCACTTAAACATTCTAGACATCTTATCTTCCTCGCATTTAAAGTTGGTTGTTCAAAAAGATATTTCAGACCATTATGGTCTATGCTAAATTCAAATCTCTTTCCCATGAGATAATGCCTCCACATCTTCAATGCATGAACTATGGAAACAATCTACAAATCATGTGTGGCATGATTCCTCTTATGTTCTTTAAGATTTATGAACTCAAAACTAATGACATGTCCATTTTGAGTGAGGAATCCACGAAGTCCTTCCTTGCATGCATCTGTACAAACCACAAAATTGTCATTTGGGTCAACAATCTTTAAAATAGGTGCACTAGTAAATAGTTCTTTCAAAAAGTTAAAATTGTTTTCACACTTTGTTGTCCATTCAAATTTAATTCCCTTCTTTTGTAAATAAGTGATGGGATGAACAATCTTAGAGAACCCTGCTATAAATCTCCTATAGTATCCAACTAATCCCATGAAAGATTTTATTTTTGAAACATTCCTAGGTGATGGACATCCTCTAATGGCTTCAATCTTCTTTGGATCTATTGATATACCTTCTTCTGAAATAATGTGTCCCAAATAATGGATCTATTCTTGGTAAAAATAACACTTACTAATCTTGGAATAAATATAATGTTACCTCAACACTTGCAACACCAACCTCAAGTGATGTTCTTTTTCTTCCTTGGACTTAGAATAAATAAGTATGTCATTCAAGAGCACAATGAAAAACATATTCAGACAATTTCTAAATATGCCATTCATTAACCACATAGATATATTTGGTGCATTGGTCAGTCCAAATGGAACCACTACAAATTCATAATGTCCATACCTGGTTCTGAAGGTTGTTTTATTGATGTCTTCTTCCTTGATTCTTACCTGGTGGTATCCGGATATCAAGTCTATTTTTGTGAATATCTTTGCTCCTCTTAGTTGATCAAAGAGGTCATCAATTCTGGGTAGAGGGTATTTGTTTTTCATAGTGGATTTATTCAACTATCTAAAGTCAATACACAACCTCAATGTTCCATCCTTCTTTTTGACAAAGGGTACTGGTGCTCCCCAAGGTGAAACACTTTGACGTTTGAACTCTTTCTTAAACAATTCTTCCAGTTTCATTTGTAATTCCTTTAATTCTGGTGTACTCATTCTTTAAGGTGTTTTTGATATTGGGGAAACTCCTGGTTCAAAATCGATAGAGAAATATATTTCCCTCTTTGGTGGAAATCCTAGTATTTATTGGAATACATCTTCAAACTCTTGCAATATTGAAAAATATTCAAGGGTTGGCCCTTTTGTATTTTATGGATCCTCCACATGAGTGACATACAATCTAAATCATTTCCTAAAACATCCCTTCAACTATAAGGCTGAAATATCCATTATAGAAATGGATCTTGGAATTCCTTTCATAGTGCTCTGTTTTCCTTCTTCATCAAGAAACATAAATGTCTTATTATGACAATCTAGGACAAGATGATGTCTGTCCAATCAATACATTACAATTAAGATATCATAATATCCCAATGGCATGAGATTCATATCAACAACTACAGTTATTCCATTTAGATTTATTGGACAACTTATGACAATCTCATTGATCCTTATTTTGATTCCAATGGCTAGCTGAACCAAACTTGACTTTTCAAGTTTACTTTTCTCCAAATGAAATCTGTCCACTATTTCAGGATCAATGTAACAATGGATTTCTCTTGAATCAATGAAAATAACAATAGGATGATTAATGATCTTACCTTCCACCTCAATAATATAGGATTGATGTTCTTCTTATTGATTTTCTAAGGATGCATATATTCTTCGAATACTTATGCCCATGTCTTCTACTATTTAACCTCTTGGATGTTGTGCATGGTCTTCATTTTGTATTCTCTATGAGGGAAATACTTGTACAAGTGATATTCTTTGTATCCCCAACATTTGATTGGTGGTATTCCCATTTTCCCAAGGAGTCTTCTCTCTTGTATTCATTCTTAGCAGACTGTTCTTGCTTATTTTTATTAAGGTTGTTTTTGTTAAAAGGAGGTTTGAATCCCTTCCTTCTCTGATAATATTTCTACAAGGATTCTCTTCCTTTTCCTTGCTCATACATGTACTTAGCCTTCCTATTGGTCTTTTTCAGAGTTCTAGTCTCATCATATTGAATTTTATCTTTATTAAATGATGGAACTCCACTTAAAAACCTTTCTTTATTCACCTTCTAATCCTTGATAAACAACACATACTTCAACAATCCCAAGAACTTATTTGCATATTCTCCCATGGTTATGCTTCCCAACCTGAGTTCAAATAATTCTTGCATATTCTTGTCATAAAAGTGATATGAAAGTTACTCCTTCTATAAAATATCTCAAACTTCTTCCAGGTGATTCTACTCTCATTAATGTTCTCAACTTGCTTCAACCGATCCCACCACATAACAGGTTTTCCATGCAAATGGTATGTGAAAATTCTGGATTCTAGGTTAGATGAGTAGTTGCGAAATTGAAAATAATTCATGATTCCAAGTAACCATGCTTCATAATCATCTTCCCTTTCTCTTTCACCATCAAATAATGGTGGCCTAAGCTTCCTCATCTCTCCTTGTAAATTTTCCAATTCATGTCTTCTTCTTTGGTGCCTAACATGAGACACTTCTGGATTTCTTATGGAGTCTTTAGATGCATAAAATTTCCTTTTTGATTAAGGAGGTCAGTGATGCCTATGGGTGCTTCTATTAGTTCTTGAAAGATCATTTTTTTTGTAGTTATCTATTCTTTCATGATGCCTACCTTCTTCCTCCTGTCTTGAGTTTGATCCATTCTTTGTTTTCCTTTGAAACTAATTTAGGCTTTCCATAATTTGAGCATTGATTTTATTTTTTTCTCTCATCATATTCTCATTGTATGCTTTGTAACTTTGCCCTTCTATTTTCAATATTCCCAGAGTCTCTATTAATGTTTCTTGTTCCCCTCTTCTCCTGTGCCCATTTGATTTTGTCTCTGCATTACGAACACTGATATTTTGACCTTTGGATTCTCTCTCATGACTCAAGTCTCCCAAATATTCATTCTTATCTTAAAATTATATTCTTATATCCCCTAATTATAAAAAATGTGTAAGAAACCATTTTTGTTAGAATTATGCATATTATAAAAAATTGTCAATTAATGCTATGAGTTCTTTTTTTGCTCAACTGATGAAGAATTATATCATAATTATATAAATTATAATAATTACAGGTTATTATCCTCTAAATAATACTTCCAACAACTATAATCATGCCTCATTTCTATCTTCGAGATGAAAGTTATGGCTTCCTCAAAAATCCATTTTCACCCAATTTGTGCATTTTCTCCACTAGTGTAATTTTATTGAAAGACAAACTTCTGTCAATTGTAGAATAAAATATGTCACAAAATACATAAAGTTTTGTGGGAGACATAGATAATAATAATGGCATGGAATTCCTAAAAACTCTCATATTTTCAATCTGATGCTCTAGTAAAAAACCACAACAATCTGAAAATGATAACTTCCCATTTTCACCCATTTTTCCAGGCTTACATTTTTTTGCAAAATTGGCTATCTCTCAATCTATGCACTTTTTAAACAATTTCACTAAACCAAAGTTGTTTGTATTAATGAGTATATAATATGTTTTGTAAATACAATTTTCCAATTTTTTGATCTAGGGTCACTTTCCTCTAAAAATCTCAAATATCCCCAAAACATTGCTCGAAATAGTGGATGTTGGCCTATCTTAGCATCCTCATTCCAATACCAATAGAATTTGCTCAAGTCCTTCATGGTTTATTTAGATTTCTGCTTTTTGTATTCTCTCCAAGAATTTTATCTTAATCTAGATCTCTGCCAATGATCTAGACCCAAATATTTAAAAACCACTATTTTGCAATTTCTGACAAATCTATGTAGAAATGGGAAATGGCCCTTTTCTGGAACTTTTGTAGATCTCCTCTATGTGGAAAAAAACCAAAAGTCACATATCAATCTAAATTAATATGCTCTAATTATGGCCAAAATAAGAAAATGTCTCTTTGGTAATCTACTGACATGGCTGATGACCTGCCAATGACGTGGCACTGACATGGCATAATCCATTGGCCCAACGAGGACTTCTTACCTACTTATTTTTATAATAACCCTTCAATATGCAATGTCGATCTCAAATTGGAAGAAATATGGATTGTTGATCTACTCCATTGATGATCGACAATCGACAATTTCTTTTTCAAAACAAACTTTTCCAATGATCTCCCTGATGCCCGATCATTTGCCATTGGCCGTTTTTCTTAACAAACCCAATTTTTTTCCATGAATCTTTCCAACCCCTGATCATTGGCAATCGACCATCAATGAATTCCTTCGACGACTAACTTAGTTACAATTTCTCATAACCCCAACCATCGACTATCGACCACCTCTTGTCTGACATGAAAACTATGCTGATGTGGCATGGAAAATGGATGTCGACATGGCATGAAACACCACCCTCCTCTTTCATTCATCGACCATCAGTGATTGGAGAGTTTTTTTGCACGCATGAAATCCCTTCACCAAAACTTGTCAATCCCAGACCATCGACCATCGATGATCATAGATTTCTTTTGGATGCATGAAACTTTCACCAATTTCCACCGATCGCCAATCATTGAACATCGACGATAAGATATTTCTCTTGTCTGAATCAACTCTTCACCAAACTCACCGATCCAACCATCGGCCATCAACAAGTTCCTTTGACAAATTTCAACACTTAGAAATTTCATCCAAAACCCAGGTGGTTCTAGGCCATTGATCTCCTACTCAAAATGATCCTCACTGTTGATTTTCTTCGACTTCCCAAAAGAATGAAAATGAATATGGACCATTGATGTTCCTTGTTTCCCTAACCTCCGAAATGAATCTTGGTCGTTGATCCAGTAACCTTTCCAAAATTTGAAACCTTATAAATTTTTAAATTTGTCAAGGGTGAATCCCGGTCTTTAATCTCAAGATCAAACACAATCTCGATCGATGATTCTTTGAACTCTTCCCAACTCTATAGTTGTCATTAAAATTCAAAATTTCTACCTTGCATGTCGAATTCAACTTTTCAACTTGGCCGATCAATACCATTAAACATATTAGAAAATTTTGGGTTATTTAAAACTCGAATCTACTCATGAATTTGGGGAATTTCTCTCTAATTTTCCACCATTTCCCCCCAACTTCACTCAGGACAAAGTCAACATCAACAAATTTCCCAAGTTCGCACTCATTCTAGACCATACTAATCCAGTGTTTGTGATACCACTCTATAACGTTCCCAACCACTAGCAAGCCAGGTCATGCTATAACAAATCACACTTCAAGAACTGATTTTGAATTCTGATAACAATTAATTAATAAAGAAGCATGAAATAAATGTAATAACCAGACATGCAATAATAAAGATTCATGCTATACTTAAAAATAATGTTTAATAATGAAATGCACAGTAATAACTAGCAAGAAGACACATTAAAATACATATCTCGGATATAATAATGAATACATAGCGGAAATAAATAAAGAAGTAGAGAAACACATGAAAAAGAACACTTATTTTTAATAAAACCAATCACCAACTGTCTGCAGACCAAGGACATTCCACCCAACCTTAGACATTGTTGTTCCAAGTCTCAACAATATGTCAACCCTGAGGCCGAGCTATGAATCTACAAGGATGGGTTCTAGAGCGACACTCAGCTTCCTATTGACATGTCCGAATGGACTGTCAAGCAGGCAAGGGAGAACGCTTGATGGAAGGTCCCAATAAGACCTACTCTTGTATCTATGACAACATATTCCCCCCTAAAGAGTTATATTTAATCCTAAGGATAATCTAACTAAAAGCTAACTAATCTAATCTAGCTACTTCTAATCTATGCCGGGAGAAAAACTAATAGAATGAGTACATTGAAAGATAATATCCAGAAAACAAAAATAGTTCATGACAACCCAGACATGTTAGAACAATAATATTACAAAAATCGTCTCAAATAGTTGAAGAATAAAACTATAAAATCACTCCTCCACTCATAATAAATCACAACAACATAAGAATCTTGAATACTAAGCGCATAAATAGTTCATATGATCAATACCCATAAAACTTAAACCACAAATACAAATGTATAATAGTCCCACAAGCATTTTCAAACAATCATGATTTCAAAATTTCTTCTTCTCTTTATTACTCAGAAATAATAGCACCATCTTTTGTTACAAAGGGAAAAAGTCATTATTACATCCTACGAGTTCTCTTTTATAAGGAAAGAGGGTGAATCTTCAGTTCTAGTGACTGTTCATTTCCTTTTCCTTCTATTTGTTATGTTACATTTCAAACTTCTCTTGTATTTTTGAAAAAGAACATATGAGTGTTACAAAATGTAAAGAGACTAATAAAAGAGTGGCTATTTTTTCTTTAGATATTTCATAAATGGTATTTCTTAAAACATATTATCCACTTGACTTGTTCCTGTCCTTTTCTGTTCCTTGGAATCTTCCTGGGAATTCCTGGTGTTTGTTTGCTAATTAAGATCACAAATTTTCCTTCTCCTCTATCTCAACCGTCTACCATGCTCTTGCTGGTGCAATTTCAACTCCTATGGCTTCAAATATGACTAGTTGTACACATATAACCCTCTTTTTGATTAAATTCGGGTATGATCTGTGTTCTATAATTTTGGAGCATTTTCACTCTCAATTTGCTAATATTTACCATACCATCGTATTCCTCACTCTTACACCTTTCCATCGAGCTATCTCAGGCATGATTTCGATGCCCATATCTTCAGATATGGTTGTTCAAAGTTTGCACATTCATTTCCCCCCCCAAATCCGTGGCATGTTGTTCTCTACCATTTATGAGGTTTTCCATTACTATTCAGTATTGAAGACCTCTATTCCTATATTCGTCTGCTCGATACCTTTCCAAGGAGGTATCATTGGCTCCATTGTGACATTGTAGCTTGAGTTATTCTTGTTTGAAAAATGACACTCAACAACGCTTGATTTGCCTGTGGGTGAATCTTGGCCGTTGATCTTTATCCCTTGTAGCTTTGGAAAAATTCATGTTTTGAATCAGGACAAATGACATCCATTGATTGAGTGGGGAGATTGAATTATGTCTCTTCATTGGAGGGAGAAGTCGTCGGATTCATCGACCACCAGGGTTTCAATGACAAGGGAGACCTCGTGTCATTGACCACTGTCGCTTTCATCAGACATAAATATCATGACTGTTAATTTAGATGTGTAGTCATAAAAATGATCAAGTATGAAGTGGACATGAGAATCTGATGGGGAAGGCTCTGAGAAATCAACATGAACTATTGATTTGTCGGGAGGTGAAGAAAAGATAAATGATTGTTAATCAGTGTGTGTGATTGTTCTAAATATTAACCATTGATCAGAGAGTGGGTAGAGCAATATCAGTTGTAGATATTGGTGGGTATTTCCTAGGTGAGGCCAATGAGGGAAGGTAATGTCATGATGACAAGGGGTGCCAACATGTCTAGAGAAGGACACATGGCAATGCATAATTCGTAGAAAGGACTATGTAGGTACCCTTTCGGTGTTAATCCTTGGGACATGTGTCTAAATCATATCCCTTGGATCTATCAATTGAGCGATTTCAACTGTTTATCAGAGGAGTGCTGGTTGGAGTGAGTTGTGGTTCCAGAGAGGGATGTACACCAATGGGAGGTATTCCAAGGAATAATATAGGCCATTGGTAGAGGGTGGCTATGAAGAAAATACGACCATTTATCTGTTGAAGAAGTAAAGTGACAATAGAGTAGTTAGGATGACGAGGATTACAGTTAGGTGGTCAAAGTGACTATGATTTCATTGTGGAAACTAAGGTGTCTCGAGGGGTGACACGTGTCAGTTGGGGATTACATGGGACTAGAGTGGGCCCAGTAAAAATGTGGAGGCCTATAGATCATGGATTTGAATCTTAACCGTTGATCTCAGTCATTGATCAGAGGAGTGTTGGTCGGAGTGATCAAGGACACCTCACGTAGATATACTCTGAGAACATGGGACTCTAAAAAACAATGAGGGCCATCGATTTAAAAATAGGTGAGATGCAATATTAATCGTTCATAGTAGGGGGTGGTATCCCGAGTTGATGTACTCTGATGGAGAAGAACTTTGGCGATGAAGAGGACAGGTGTGGACACCTAGTTGGATATGCCCTAATGTCTTGTGGTGATGTGTATGGTCATGTCGGTTCACATATCAAGAGAAGTATGGGTCCACGTGTCATGTGGGTTATGTGGATTTTTTAGACAATGTTTATCATTAAGTAATAGTTAACACGTATCATGCCAAGTGGTGGGTCATGGAAGTGCCACGTGTCTGAGGTGTTATCTAGGGAGGTGGATGTTAACTATCAGATAACTCAAGGAACTAATGGGACCAGGGCCATTGATCTCTCACTCCAAAGAGTCATCAAATTCGTTATAGGGAGTCATCATTAAAGGATGGGAGTAGAGTGCTCGAGAGCTAGGAGAGATGGTGCTTCGACGACGAAAAATTATGCGAGTGTCGTCATTGGAGTATGGGGTCGGAATACTGGGAAGAAGATATTCAGGACAATTCCCAATGATGATGAGGATAGGTGGTGGGTTCCACATTAGCCACGCCATTGCCACATTGGATGGCACTGAAGAGAGGGAGCCACATAGATGCCAATGAGGTGGAAAATGTGAGTTTTGGCTTAGGAAACTTTGGGAGGCCATAACGTTTGATTCGAGAATCAAATTCAAGTATGGTTATAGTCACTAGAAGTATATCGATGAATGAAATCCAAAAAAGAGGCTTGGTTAAATGAAATAAAAGAATAAAATAAGGGGAAAACTCAATAGGGCTTGGGCCTAGGTTTTCAAACAAAGGGAATGCCAAAAGGGAAGGATATCAAGGGATCCCCCCACATGCATCTCAAGGTTGGAGAAACCATGAAGAAAGGCGATCTTGCTAACATGTTCCTACAAACACAGAAAGAGATGAGATCGATTATGTGATTACAATGTAACTCACCGATGCATTGTAAATATCATGTTTCCTTCCCTTTAAGTAAACTTATGAATAATTACTAATTTTTTATTTTCAAAATGAAGAGAATGAAGAGAAGAGGTTTGTCAAAGGAAATCATATATTGCATGGATTGCTATAGATAAATCTCATGATACATGCACACACCTAATCCTCAACACACATAAAATATTGGTGGCCTTATGATTCAAGTTAAGAGACGATTGATATATGAGAGTACAAAGATGAAGATGTTAGGCACAACATGCAAGGAAGAGTATGAAGACTTTGAATAAGTCATTCAGAAAAAATGATTAATAACCAACATCAAACTCATTCAAGACATGTAATAGACCATCAAACCCTATATCCACATGGGATCATCAAGCAATTAGGCATATGAAAATTTATAAACATAACATGTCAATTCCATCATAAAAATGTCAATTAAAAATCATAGGTTAACAAGAATTATGAAGAAATTTGAAATTATTAGATCAAAAGGAATAACCAACACCAATCCAAGATAACCATCAATCAAGATAAAACCTCTAAATCCCTCAATATAGGAAAAGACATAACATTAGGCTCAATTAGTAGAGGATTAGGCAATAGGTTTGAAATTTTAGTAGGGGGGGCCTTTGATTTAGCTTGTAAAATAAAAAGTAAAGGGGGTTTGTTATAGCCACAACAAATGGTGACACACTCGAAGAACCAATTATCTCTGTCAATAGAATTCTAGGGCTTATACTTCAGATCTGAGTTTTAAAGATAAGTTCAACAAACTACAATTGTTTTTTGAATAATCATGGGTACCACAATGATGCCAAAATTCTAAAAGATATAACCCAATATTTCTAGTACTTGTAATCTAACACACCCTTTTCAAAGATCCAAATAATGAGATAAATTCTTTTACTGACTGCACACTTCATATTATCTTTGGTTCAACCATGGGTTTTCACTTTTATTAACAAGCAAACATCTACACATGTGTGTTCCTCTTCTCTCTTTTCACGACATTTCTTCGCTGCCAATGAGCATCCATAACCCCGACGAAGTTGCCTCGATACCATACAATCATAGCCTCACTCCCAGAAGGAATCCATAGCCCTAATTGGTTTATTTGTACTTCCCACACTATTAATAGTAAATTCAAATTCCTTTTTTATTTCAAAATATGCTCATCCTTTTAGATTTTAGATATAGATATGCATATGCACATAAGGTGTGAAGGAAGCGGGGTGATACAAGAGTTGCTTTGATTTTCTGAGTATATGTTTTTCATTTTAATTTAACACAGTATGAGAATAAATGAATGATAATATATTTTTGATCAAATATTAAGTTGGTGAAAAATTTGGTTTATCAATAAAAAAAATGCCGCAAAGGAATTTTAAGCAGACAAGTTAGATTAACACTTCCTTAAGTTGCTTTCATTTGAAGATAAAAATCTTGAGCTACTGATTGCACAAGCCATTTCCCAAATTGCATAACAATAGAGAATGGTGTGATCAACTCTCAGACAGGTTGGGAAGAATTCTTCCTCTAAATGGTTGACTTATTGGAATGAAATTAAACTAAAACAAAGTGAATATCAAAATTAAACTAATCATAGGAAAACAATGCTAAGATAATGTAAACCTAAACTATGTGGGTTATCATAAAGCTTTTTGTAAATGGAATTGCAGTCATCAAGTATTCATCCGCTTTTCATTTAGCCAAATGCCACAACCTTCTTCTTGATATATGAACACTATATGCTCTCCCTCAATATTTATTTGACCAAAATACTTTATTTTCATGATTGTTGTGAGATTTGGATCTCTGGACATAATGACTTGTTCCTGAAATCAGAGTCAATCAAATTAAACAAATAGGACCATTAGACTCCAATTGCAGTTATCTTCTAAATATACCAATCCACCAACAAATATTAGTCATAAAAATATGATTTAAATATTATCAACATTACACCCCAAAGTATGTGTTTCCTCTGATTATGGATGACAATGATGTGAAACATTAGCATGATCATCTTCAGCTTTATGAGAGGCAAGAGGAAATCATTATGAAAATGGAGCAATAAAGATACTTTTAAAGGGTACAAATGATCTCAAGTCACAACCTAGATGGATAGACTTCACCAACTCAAATGAAGATACAATTAGAAATCAAAATTGTATGAAGTGATTAGGATCATATTTTTAATTGGTGATAAGCTTGGTGTGATGAGAAAGTCCATGAAACTAATGACCTTAATCTTTCAAGAGTGTTCCAAGTAGAGAAACCATAAATTCTACTTCCTCGAACTTACACATGTCTTAGAATAAGAGGAAAGTGAAATGAAAAAGAAGAGTTTATATCTTGTCTCTCCACTAGATAGGTTTTCCCTTAAAAATAATGAGACATATAATCTGGAAAATAAAATAAAAAAGCTCACGAGTAAAAGAGATCAAAATAGAAGATCTACCAGCATGCCCCAAACATGCTTATCTTTTCGGATTATGAATAAACTGATTATGAGTGCAAAGAGTGTTGAAGAGTGTGGGTCCCAATAGATTAATGAGCTACATCCCATAAGAAATTCACATCTTGAAAATTGTTATCATGGATGAAATCAAAATAAATGTTGAAGATTTGAAATTGGAATTTTAGAAGATGCATTGACATATTCCATACAATATTTACAACTCCTAAGCATTTGAACGGTTTCAACATGATATAAGAAGAAAATTCTTATCCATGAAAAAAATTATATTACTCAAGAATGTAACCACAATGAGTGACCCAAAATTAGAAAATCTAAAGGATGGAAGATACCTTACAATAAAATAATAGGTCAGAAAATCCATAAGATTGACAATGCTAGGATTGAGACCTTAGTTGACCAGTGAGTTGGGGAATGAAATGATTGGTGGCCAAATAATTTTCCGAAGAAGATATCAACAAAATATTTAAATAACCATGATGTCTAGAATTTTAAAAAATGCATCTAGACAATGCGAATGAATGTCTCTTGCTACTAGGTGCGAGAGGAAGATTGGGTGAAGAGAGATGCAATATGATAGATGAAAATATTCCTTGAAAAACTAACTAAACAACGCATAGTATATATGCATATAGTTCCCATAAATTAAAACAAAATTTCTAATAGAAAATAACTCAAACGAAATAAAAAATTAACTAAGCTCGTTATGCTAAAAAGGTCTATGCAAGAAATTCATGTTGGTTGTAAGTAATCAAAGAAAACATTAATTGAGAAAGACACCATTTGGAAAAATCCAAAACCAAGGAAAAATAATGTTATAAAATATTCCAAGGAGTTGGAGTAGCTTGGATTTCATATGGGAAGATCGTGGTCAATTAAACTTTCAATTTACTATGTATGAGACATCAAAATCAAAACTTAAAAAGAATATCAACCAAGCAAACATTTCTGAATAGAATCATGTAGATGTGAATATAGAATGAATCTAAATGCCCATTTCATTACAAGAGGGAAATAATAGAACCCTTTTAAAATATCCCACTTGCGAGATAGCCCAATGATTCAAGGATATTTGACATGATGATCATGCATAGAAATCAATGATTTGAAAATTGCTCAACACATAGAAAATTTGAGAATGAAATGAAGTAAATCCCCCACGCCCCTCCCAAATTAAAATTAGATTGAAAAATGAAATCAAAGGAAAATTAGTGGGGAGGCCTTCTATTTCTTTCCCCCTTTACCGATGATTGATGTATTGTTCAACCAACAATAAGTAAAAGAAAAGAAAAACAAAAACCTAATTAAACAACTAGGAAGCAAAGGTATTGCTATCAAGAAAATGACATCAGCCTATTTTACCGTACTCATGTCCTACACAAAAAATGGATGAGAAATGAGTTATGTAAAGTCATAATGCCAACGTAGCCATCCATATAATCCCAATCTTGCAGACACATGTTCAAAGAAAAATATTAGAAACAGAACTTGGAATAGAGAAGAAGTGAAGGTAGGAAAAATTAAAATAGGATACATTCTATCCACCATATTAAACATGTGATAATTATAATTCATGGGAAATCTATCGAAGTAAGATCTCTCTAACCATGCCTCAATTCTATCATAAAATCTACCATGACTATCATAGAATTGATGGAGGGAGTTCAAAGGAAAGTAACATACCAAATGAGAATGTTCATAGAATATGTGTAAAGTGTCAGTGAGAAAATATCCATGACAATAAATTTTTTCATCCCTGAAGACAAACCAAAAGAACAAGATCCTGGCATAACCATCGACATAGACTGGAGTGCCTCATTATCTTGGCAAGCCTCCCTGGACTCATACTTCGAGTAACCATCAACTTGAGATAGACTAATAAGATCAAAAGATATGCATGAGCTAGGACCAACCATGGTATGTGAGCTAATTTCAAGACAATGGCGAGATCCACTAGTATCAATAATATCTAGTAAAGGGGTACTTGAACAAGAAGATTCACCATTGATAAAAAAATGAATATGAAGAAAAATAAGACGTGGTATGATATACATATACTACAACATTCTGTTCATCCCGTGGAAAAGCTTGATAAGAATTGGTTGTAATTAGTTCATGGGAAGAGGCCTTATCCTCTCTATCTTCCATATGTACATTGCCACCATCAAGGAATTCAAAATGGGTGAACCCCTTTGAGTTTATTTGAATCATATGTTGGGTGGTTTCCTGTAGAGTCAACCCATTCAAGAAATTAGGATAAAAATAATAATAAGTGGAAGAATTAAGAGAATTAAAATCTTCTCTAGATTTTTTTATTTTTTTTCAAAATGTGACTCCATGAATGGTAGTTCCTCCTATTTAAGAACATCAATGGCTGATTATGAATGGGTAGGATCCACACTAGGAATGATTTCACAATCTACACTTTCTCCTTCAAAAGGGTTTTCCTCATGAAAGCAAAAGGTGGATTGTTTTGATAAGAGAGGTATGTATTGTATGATAATTTCTTCTCCTTGAGTGAAATGATCAATGTGGTTGTTTTTCTCCTGCACAATATGAGAATATGAAATATCCTCCAAAACGTATTCATGATTATAAAATAGAATCAAGTCACAAGAATCATTAGAACAAGAAGTTTCGATAACTAATACATCAGCAGGAAGAAAACATTCTTTCTCTATGCCAGTAATATTAGGATAATTTGTAATAGTAGGATAATCCAAATCAACATGAACTAATTCCAGTTTATCCATGTGTGAGGAATAATTCATTTCATGGGTATCTAGATTTTCTTCATTAATAAAGTGATTAACATTCAAAGTTCACTCCATATCTCCGTCCTCCATTCCTTGTGATGGAAAAAATGAGATAGGATAGTGGGAACTTGACATAACCATCAGTGTGACCCGAAGTGTCCCATTATCAGCATAGAAACCCTCCTCTTGGTCAACTACAAAAAAATATGAACTTGAATTTACACAAGCGGTCTCTTTTTCATCACAATGAAATAAAGGGGGAATGGAGTGGTGAAAGGATACATATGTCTCTTTTGAAAAATATTTTTCTATTTGATCTATATCCCCTAGATTAAATAAATATCTAGACATAGGAAGTCCATCTAAACCATTATCATTTTCAACATTTTTATTTAAATCCAAATCAACATCCGGGGAAAGATTAAAACATGATTTAGATTCATCATCCATTGGTTCATATGTTTCATTAGTAAGAGAAATTAAATAAGAAATAAAATCATTGTTAGAGGGCCTATCATCCAAAGGAAATCTACAACAAAGATGAGTAAATATGATAACAAAATCTTCAATGGATTAATGCTTTTTCTTCCTAAGCTCTGGAATTTATTCACACAATTTATTATAATTACAATTCTCAAAAGCATGCAAAACTTTAGGCATAAATTATTCCCATGTGTGAATAGAGGCAACTAACAAAGTCTCGCATAAAATCTTGACCTGCCCTGAAAAAGTGAGAGTGAACAACTTACAAATGGTATTACCATCAATAATATTGTGAGAACCACAAAATTTCCAGAATTTAAAAGCATGTTTAGATGTAGATATTTCACTCTCGCCATCAAACCTAAGTTGTGACAAGAAATGTAAAATCTTTCTAGGAGGCTGGGAGGTACAGTACTAGAAAAACACCTCCATAAAGGGATTTGGGATGGATCCATTAGTAAATTAAAAAAAAAAATTAACAATAATGACTCCATAGGCTCAGCTTGTCATCTGACCCTCCTTCTAGCACCATTTCTATTGAGGGGTCTGAATGGCTTGTCAAATAGGTAAGGGAGAACGCCCGATGACAGGTCCCAATTAGACCTACTCTGATTTGGTGTAGCATTTCGCATGAGTATATGGGCCTCACTGCCGCTCAAAATTAAAAGAAGAAAATGGGAAAGACAATAGATTCCCCCCCCAAAGAGTTCTAATTAATCCTAAGTCTAATCTAACTAAACGATAACTAATCTAATCTAACTACTTCTAATCTATCCCATGAGAAAAACTAATAGAATGAGTACATTGAAATATAATATCCAGACAATAGAAATAATTCATGATAGCCTAGACATGTTAACACAATAATATTACAAAAATCGGCTCAAATAGTTGAAGAAGAAAACTGTAAAATCACTCCTACACTAATAAAAAATCACGACGACATAAGAATCATGAAGACTAAGCGAAAAATATTTCATATGATCAATACCTAGAAAACTTAAACCACAAATACAAGTGTAGAATAGTCCCACAAGCATTTTCAAACAATCATGTCTTCAAAATGTCTTCTTCTCTTTATTACTTAGAAATAATAGTACCATATTTTTTTACAAAGGGAAAAAGTCATTATTACATTCTGCGAGTTCTCTTTTATAAGACAAGATGGAGACTCTTCAATTCTAGTGACTATTCGTTTCCTTTACCTTCCATTTGTTATGTTACATTTCAAATTTCTCTTTTATTTTCTAAAATGAACATATGAGCATTACAAAATGTGAAGAGACTAATAAAAGAGTGGTTGTTTTGTCTTTAGACATTTCATATTGAAATTTCTTAAAAACTATTATCCACTCGGCTTGTTCTTCTACTTTTATTTTCCTCTGAATCTTCTTTGGCATTCCTAATGTTTGTCTGCTAATTAAGATCACAATGTTTCCTTCTCCTCTGTCTCAACCATCCATCGTGCTCTTGTTGGTGCAATTTCAGCTCCCATGGCTTCAAATATGACTGGTTGTACACATATAACTCTCTTTCTGATTAAATTTGGCCCTGCTCAGTGTTATATAATTTTTCAGTATTTTCACTCTAAAATTGATAGTATTTACCATACCATATTTTTCTTCACTCTTACCCCTTTACATCGAGCTATCTCAAGCCTGATTGTGATGCCGATAGCTCCGAATATGGTTGTTCGAAGTTTTCAAAGTCATTTTTCCCCCAAATCTGCATCTTGTTGTTCTCTACAATTTACAAGGTTTTCCATTACTATTCAATCCTAAAGACCTATACCACTGTATTCCTCTAATCAATACCTTTCCAATGATATATCATTGGCTTCATTCTGACTCTTCTAGCCCGCCTTATTCCCGTTTGAAATATGACACTCAACAACCCTTGATCTGCATGTGGGTGAATCTAGGCCATTGATCTTTATCCCTTGTAGCTTTGGAAAAATTCATGTTTTGAATCAGGATGAATGAAAACCATTGATTCGGTGGGGAGAGTAAATTCTATCCCTTCTTTGGAGGGAGTATTCGTCAGAGTGCTTGAGGTAAATATGGTATGTAGTGATGGGGTTTCGATGACAAGGGAGACCGCGTGTCATTTACCACCATCAATTTCATTAGACAAAAATATCATGACCATTAATTGGGACATGTGGTTTTCAGAATGATTGAGTACGAGGTGAAAATGATACTATGATGGGGAAGGAATTGAGAAATCAACATGAACCATTAATCTATCGGGAGTTGAAGCGGAGAAACATGATCGTTGATCGGGGTGCGTGATCTCTCTAAATATTAATAATTGATCAGAGAGTTGGGAGAGAAATATCAGACATAGATCTTGGTGGGTTTTTCCTAGGCAAGGCCAATGAGGAAAGGTCATGTCATGATGACGGGGGGTGCCAACATGTCCAGAGAAGGACACATGGCAGTGCACAATTCATAGAAAGGATCGAGTAGGGACCTTGTCGGTGTTAATCCTTGGGACATGTGTCTAAATCATTGTACTTGGATCTATCAATTGAGAGATATCAATTGTTTATCTGAGGAGTGCTGGTTGGAGTGAGTTGTGGTTTTGGAAAGGGATGTACTCTGACGGGAGGTGTTTCGAAGGATAATCTGGGTCGTTGGCAGAGGGTGGCTATGAAGAAAAGACGAATGTTGATCTATCAGAGAAGATGTTAAGACCTAAATAGTGGTACATTACCCCTTAATTGGGGCATATTACATTATTAATGTTATTTTATTTATGTCGGCTTGGGTCCATTAGTTGTAATTGTACCTCCTAGTCTCCTATATATATACCAAGGAGACCTTTTCATTTGGAATAATCTTGTATTTGGAAATTTATGTGGTGTATAAGTAGGTTTCCCCCTCGAAGAGGATTATTATCTAAAATTATCTCTTTTTCAAGGTGTTGAGTAATTATTATGAGGTTTTTTTATGCTATTTTGATATTTGGTTCATAACATTTGGTGTCAGAGCTCAAGGTCTTGAAGTTTCACTGCCGCATCTGAGACACCTTGGAATTTTAGCTATAACGTTTTTTCTACAATGTTTCAGAAGGAACCCATTGGAGGATATTTATTATATGGATCAAGGTATGTGGGGTTCAAATTTCATATCCTATTGCCTTATACTTTCAGAGATATAGCCTATTTAATATAGGGCTTTGGAATCATCCTGAATTTATTCATCACAAAATTTTCACTATAATTGGTTTTATGTAACGTTTCAGACCATGAAACCTGGAGGATATTCATAGAAATTATCAAGTTTCCTACTTTTTTCAATACATCCTGTGTGAGATAGGATATATGACTAGTCATATTAACAAGTCTCAAACAGGTCTTCCAGGTAAAACATTGATATCTTATTCAGTGAGTATCCAAATTAAGTGAGACTAGTTGCATTGGACAGTGGACAGTCTTTAGTATTTCTGGTACAAGTCTTAAAATCAAATATCAGATATTATGCTCTTGGCACACTTTACAAGTACACTCTCCTGGAAGGGACAACAATCAACAAGGTGTGCGGAATCTACCATAACTTCCACTTGGCACATCCAATTTTGATCAGACCTGTGGCATTTTAGAGAAGACATATCAAAGAACTACAAAAATAAATTTTCAGACTTGGAAGGTCTGAAATTTTAGATATACATCAGAAGAAATATCATCTAGCAGAACCACCTTGAAATCAAGGCTTACAAGTGATACTTGGCCAACATGCCACCAAAAAAAGGAACTTTTACACCAAATAAGCCTCCAGATAGTCCTACTTGTACTCTTGATGAAGGTGAAGAAATGTGTAGGGACATAAATGATTTACAAAAGAAGGCAGTAACAAAATATGAACTACAAGGGATGATAGATTCAACTGAAGCTAAGTTGGAGGCAATAATGGATACTAAGATGGATGGTTTAAAAAGGGATATCATGGAA
>SNQJ01S0005991.1:105629-122748 GCA_010110895.2 Picea sitchensis
GTCCTTCAAGACCAACTCAGATCCTCTACAACCAATTTATCTTTCTTTTCTGTGTCTTACTGTCAAATCTAACCACCAGCCAGTCACAGTGCATCCAAGCTCTCCAATAGCTTACTTATGCTCCACAACCAATCAATATGAATGTTATCTCAATAATGTATAAACAACTAGTATACCATAGCAATCATGTCACCACTAAGTCACAAGAGTACTGCTCACTCCATCAACCGTCATAGATCATATCACAACAACCATACCAAGAATTCCCTAAGCATTCAAAACACATCAAACAATACTATCCATCAAGACTATAATGCAACCATACCAGTTTATCAATAATAGATCTGAGCCCATAGAATGAAGATTTGGAACCTACCATAGTATTCAATAGCCAGTCATCATCTCAAACACAAATCTTCATGATTTTATCTATTGTATGCACCCTGTCCTCATACAGCTCGCATATGTACATGCCCTGGCCCATTATTGCCTGCGTACACCTCAGAAACTAGGGTTTCTGAAGGTCCGAGATTTTTTCCGTCAAGATCTCCGACATTGTTGAAACTTTGATGCATCCATGAGATCTTCCTCACACTCTCTTTCTCAGAATAGATCTTCAATCATGCTCAAGAGATCCACACCAAAGATGCTCTCACAAGAATCTCTCCATCGATACTCCAAAAGATATTCTCATAAGAAGCTCTCCATTGATCCACAAAAAGGATGATTTTACAAGAGTCCATAGCTATCTTATTTATACTTTCATCCTCTATGTCACTTAACCCATTTCTAGGTTACTTAACATGTTTTCCTTATTTTAGGGTTAACCACTTTCCATAAATAGAAAGTTCTCCAATTTAAATATTCCTTCTTGATTTTGTCACCTCTCTTTATTATTTAAATAATCCATGTTGACTTTGTCACTTTACTTTATCATTTAAATAATGATTTCTTCTTTTAAGTCACTTTGGCTTCTTTGACCTTGGGGGCTTCAAGCCTTCATATGGGGGTCCTCCAAATTCATAAGGCCATAACTCTCAAACCGTGAGGAGTTATGTGACATTTGACATACCACCGGAAATGGCATGACAAACACTATCCATCTAGGATAGTTTCACAACCAACTTCATTGATATTTATCTCATTATTCCACATACAAGTATGGGTCTGTTGAGTGCTCAACACACCCTAAAAGTTCTGTGACCACTTCCTTTTGGGTACCACCTTGTCTTCTACCTTCAATTGTTTTCACCATGGTTTGAGCCTGATAAGCTTCTTATCTAATATGTTTCATATCCGAGTTTCTCTTGAGCATATTAAGAATCATCTTGAGAAACACCACGACTGATCAAGGAACCAATGACCCAGATTTCTCCCGGCTTACTTGAGAAGTTCGGTATCGGTGAAAGATTAAGGTAGTGAAAATTGTATGGGAATTCAAAGCAGCCGAGTGTCGACATTCTTCGATGTCAGCCGATAAGAGTATCTCTTTTTACGAATATAGCCTCTGAAAATATTTCACCAAAGGCCAATTCTTTCGGCTTCGGCAAAAAAGTGCGAATGTAAGCGCCGCACATAGATAAAAGCAACACTGCCGACCACCGAAATCCGGAAACAAGTACGGTATCGGCGAGAGGGAACTAATTAATCGCTCCAATGACTCTTGGTATCGACAGTTGTGACCTCTAGTCTTTTCTCAAAAAACTCTCGATACAAGTGAAATTCCAAGCATGACTTTTATCCACTAGCCGAATATCTTTCCATGATTTTTTTTTATTTTTAATAACCAAAATCGATAATCCCGCATAAGTAGTAATTGATATAAAAATTTTACAAAGAAAAACATTAAAAAACTCACGACGTAATAACAATGATTCCAAAAGATCTAATATTTTACGCAAAAGATTTAAAGAAGAATACACGTTTGATTCATAGCATGATACTTTTAAACTTTTCTTTATATACAATAAAAAAAAAACCTCCGCTAGGCTTGGTTTACATACGAATAAACAACCCCAACGACTCGGATAACCTTCCCGGTCACCGTGAGATTACAAAATTTTACAAAGAAGAAAGAGAAAGAGGTGTTAAGACACACTTCTAGGAATACAGGGTGAGAACCTGCTAACTGCATATCTCCTATGCTTTAGTCCTCTCTCAGGTTGTCTTTCACGCTTTGTGGTGTCTTATGCTCCATTGTTTCCGCCATCCATTGCGCCTCACGTAACTCCACAATCGTGTTCCCAAATTTGTCACTGCAGCCAAATGGTGCTCCCCGCATGACCTTGCGGCGACGATATCCTCTGGTTTTTTTCCACCAACTAATGCTGCAACTCCCTATTCTCTTGGTAAATCTCGACTATTGCAAATTGAGACTACTCTAGTTGCTAAGCGAAATTTTTGAAGGAAACACCTGACTCTTCGGCCCTCCCCTTTCTTCTTCTGCCTCCTTCACCAACAGTCCCGACCAACTCCGAACGATCGGTAGGCATTACAAACTCCTCGAGGGTTGGATGTGCACTCAGTTCAACCTTAGGGCGGTCCCCCTCTCCTTCCCGAGTTTTCTTCTTAGGCCTTCCTCTTCTTTGCGGTTTCCGTAACAGAGAAGGTACAATCTCCAGCTTATTTCTCTTGGACGTATCTGCGACCACCCCAAGACCGTGTTTGGATGATGTTGCTGCCTCCAGGCAGAAGGTTGTATCTCTCGAAGCCCACAAGAAGGAGTCCCAGGTGCGCTGGGGTTGAGACCTCGCACTCCAGCGGCCTCGTGGACCTCATCCTGTGTTTTAAGGAGATCCCATAATTGCAAAGAATAAGAGACTCAAGGCATCCATAGATGGCAAAGGATTACTCAACTGGACATCGCCAAGATGAACTTACCAAACTAGATCCCCAGGGAATATGAGCTTGGCATATAAGAAGGATTGCTCACAAAGCTCCTGGATTTATAGGGAAATGAAAGAGCGACACTAGGCTCGCCAACATAATGCCCGTGCCTTGTGACATGATGTTTGAAAAATTTCGACACGCCACAACTATTCGACGGATGTGATCTAGAACATGAAAGCTCCATTGATCAGGGTTGCAGGAAAGCGTGTAGTGTGATCCTTTCGATCCTTTTTGAAATTTCAAACCTCCATTATTTATAAATGACACTTGGCACTCTTGGTGGTACGAGTTTCGAAGGCATTTAACGACCTTCTCTGTATGATATCCGACCTCTCGGGAGCACACACTCGCATAATTCGTCCTCGATTCCGTTTTTCCCAAAGGTCAAGTAATTACTATGATAATTATACATTCATGTCTATCGTACTTGATTAGCCACACTACAACATGCTGAGGTGTTCATTTATACCAAAGAGGAGCGACGACTTCACAGGTCACTTTAAGGAAGCGTTTGGGATCACATAAGTATTAAAAATGATCGAGACTAGCAAGCTATACAGGTACGTGTTGATCTTTTGTTTATGTATTACCATGGGTTGCTTGATTGCTAAACTAATTATGTTTAATTGCAGGAAGAACCTTTTCGATCACTGACTAGAATTTGTCATGTGATCCCCCCGAAGAACTAAAAGAATCACTGAAGTGATGAAGTATGTCGAGATCCCAATTTCGGCATCCTGATATTAATCGACCTAAGAGGAATGATCAAGCTATGCGCCGAACAATATGCGTCATGGGCCGAAGAATGTGCAAAGGTCACCGTTGCAAATCCCGAAAAAGTACAACAGTTCGCAGGACATCTAATCGAATCCAGAGCCATACTTTAGAAGTTGAACTTCAGCTTCGCAAAATATCGGGCACACACAATAGACATCAAGGGAATCTATGCAGCTCCAATGGAACAACACAAGTTTCCATGGTCCAACACCTGTGAAGAACTCTTTATCAGATGGTCTGATTATGAAAGAGTCCACCCTTTCCAAGAAACAACTCGGGTGGATTGTTGAAATACTGTTAGATGATGATGCCACGTGGCGATTTTTGATTAGCTCAAATTGTATTTTACCATTAATTACTGTTAAGACTTTATATTATAAATAGGAACATTGATCGATGGTCAAAGGGTCGATGGTTGTTGTAAGAACTCTTTTCTTTTGGTTGTTGATAATTATTTTGAGACTGCTACGAATTAAGAAGTCCTTCTGGACTAGAGACAAGCTATTTTCATCAGATGTATGTGATTGGAGTTGGAGAAGAATTAATTCCTTTCCTGTTCCATGAACATTGCAGTAAATGAGTAAGAGCAATTAATTCTATTATCAAGTTATCTGGTGCAATGTTTTGATGTTCCTTGCTTTAAATGGTGAAAGTAAATCATCGTACTTCTATGTGATGAATGTCTTGGTAGATGAATTATTTTGCTTACCGTGACATTGATTACAATTGTGTTTCTTTCTCTATGTTAAGTAGTTTACCTCATCTATGTGATGAATGTCTCGGTAGATGAATTATTTTTCTTACCCTGATCTTGATCATATATGCATCTTCTTTCTGTTAAGTATTTTTCTCAGACAACAGTTGGATGCTCTTTCAGTTAAAGTATTATTACTAATCCCTTTGGCATAGTATCGATGTCTGGATGTTCGAGTAGCGGGTTATCCCAAGCTAAACCCCTTCCCAATAATTAAAAATCTTGTCCTATCTTCGTCAAGTTGGTTTATACTGGCTTGCATCTCTTGTACCTACCCCACTTAAGAGAAATTACAGAAAAAAAAATGTCTTAACTGAAGGAAGAGCATTCACCAGAAAACACAAAAGCTCATCGATAATTTGTCCAGATTGTAAGATCTGGAGAACCATTCCACTCCAAATGTTGTAGAGTCTAATTGGGCCTCGGTGGCGGGTTTGGTTCCTGCTATTGAATCAGGGGATTTAAGCCCCATCAACAGAATTGGCGCTAGGAGGAGGGCCTGAGAATGAATGGTTGAACATGTAAGTTATATGATATTTTGAACAACCTATAGATTCATAACGACCCACATGCATGGCTAGTCATCCAACAGAAAACCAACCTTTATCGAGTACTCTTGAAGAGGATAACTCACCCCACTCCGAGGAAGGATATCTTCACCCTGAAATACCTTACGCCCTCCCTCACGAGGAAGTGAATTAGTTTAGAAGGATTACCAGAGCCTACGCCTGACAAATTGACGCATTTCCCTTCACCCCCATCCTCCCTCAAAGAAAAAAACAAATTCGAATAGTAGTTAGCACTCCCGACGAAGTTTTCGTACACTCCGTCGAAGACTTAATAGACTTCACGATCACCAAAATCCAAGAACCTCTTGACCTCATACCCAAGACGCCAGCCAGAGACATCTACGAACCTAACGATCTTTCAGAAGAGGAAGAGCCTCACTCCGACTCTGAAGATATGGAAAAGAACAACAGTCGAGAGGAAGAGAAGGAAGTTCCACTTCAATAAAACCAAACTTGGTTGGTCGAGGACGTCGTGGCCGTCCCTAGACGAGTACACAATCTCTCTAGGTACTTGGAAAAGTTGTTGCCCAAGTATGATCCTGAAACCTCAGGATTGCTCGAATATCATATCAAGAAGTTCATACTTGCGATCAGGCTTATGAACGTTCAACATGAAGACATGGTATGCAGAATTTTCCCCTACACGTTTGAGAACTCAACTTCCACTTGGTATTTTAACTTGCCAGTAGGATCCATAATCAGCTGGACTAAGTTCCAAAAGGATTTCCTAGACAAATTTGCCGAAGAAACTACCACAGGAGCCCTTATGGCCAAATTATTCGCATCCACCATGAACCCAAAGGAAAGGGTCAAATATTTCAATCAAATATTCATGACTATCCTAAACAAATTTTAGCCTGCGGTGAAACCGGCTCAAGAGTTGCAAATCTAGGTCTATGCCAACGCACTTCCGGCCTCTATTTCCATGTTCGTTAAAAGAGACGCTAAGCAAACCCTCGCAGAGAATTTTGAAGAGGCCAATACGATAGATTTCCATATGAAAGGTTGTAAAGAAGGCCAAGCATCTCTAGCGAGAAAAGAAAGCCACCCCCCTCCTAGGAGAGGACTCCTCTTGACTAGACCGCCGGGGAAGCTGGCTGAACCAACTCTTGATAAGGGTAATGGAGATATAGAATACCTGCAACGCATGGTCAAGAAACTATCAAATGAGATTATAGATATCAAAAGAAATGCGGGTGAGGGAAACCAAGGCCAAAGACCCTATAATCCTTTCTTTAAAAGAAACCAGCCTTTCAAAGCAATTGAACCTCCCCCAACCAACCTAAACATTGACTTAGGGAATGTCGCGCCTAATTATTTCTGTACATACCAGCAAGATAACCACTCATAAAGGGAATTTCCTTAGTGGGTCCACGCCATGAATTTAATGGCCAATCGTTTTCTAGGTGAAGTCTCTCTGACAGAACCATCTAGAAGTTCGGCCTTTAACATTGCCAATTAGGAAGAGGTTGGCCCACCACAAGACATGGCCATGCTGATATGGGATCCCGATGTGATTGCGTCTTCGGATGATTTTTTTAAACCTCAGGCACCACCCACAAAGACGTCGGTGGTACAAACATGTAGTAAGGGTCAACCCGACCCAAAAGATACCGATGCCACCCGTGCCTCACAAAGTAAATTAACTCCCGATCGCCCAAGAATGCCTTTTGCTCTTGATAAAAAGCCTATAAGTATCCATACTCATGATTCTCCTAAATTATATTACAATGTAGTAGAAGATTTGAAGAAGATGAAAGCTAATGTATTGGTTATGGACATATGTAGAATCCCTCAGTAGAAAGACCTTCTATTGCAAGCTCTAAGTTCGATAGAAAACTGGACCACCGACGATGGTCAGGAGAAGAATCTTCCCCCTACATATTTGGAAAGCAAACCAATGATAAACACCTACTTAGAAGGCAGGAAGGAGAGGCCTTTTGTACCACCTTTCCTTTTAACGTTTGAAGTCTTCAACAGGAATCTCCACAACTATCTGGTAGACCTCGGGGCATCTTCCAATGTCATGCCCTTGGCCATTTGTAACAAATTAGGTGTTGTCCCTCTAAACATTTATAAGCATGTCATACAACTAGACAAGACCCAGGTCAAAGTCATGGGGGAACTCAAAGATGTGATGATCAGGGTAGCCACTCATCCTAATTTCGTGCATGTGATTGACATCATTGTGGTGGATATCCCTGAGGCATATGGGCTATTATTGAGCCGAGATTGGTCCAAAAAACTAAATGGATACTTCAGCACATATTGGGCACACCTTTGGCTACCACTGAAGGGATACAAGAACATGATCGGAATCGATAGGCAAATATATCTGAAACATACAGTCACTGACCTGGAAACCTAGAATGAACCAACCTCCACCAATTTTCCCATACTATGGAATTATTCTTGTGATTCTCACTTTGGCAATTTTTCTCCTCTCTTCTCTGATGCTTCACTTACCCAAAGCTCTGAGATGAACTTTCAAGAATAATTCCCAATGCCAAGGGAAGATTCTCTCTTTTGTCAAGATCTAGTGTTAGGTATTCCGGAAGAAAATATCAAAGAGCGGAACACTAATTGGAATGAAAATAATCGCTCGCAAATTTGGACCCTTTATTTTGATGGATCCAAGTCACAAGAGGGTTTGGGAGCAGGGTGCATCCTCATCGATCAAAAGGGTAAACACCATTTCTTGTCTTGTAGACTAGAATTCGAGTGCACCAACAACACTGCCGAGTATGAAGCCTTGGTACAAGGGTTAAAGAAAAACATAGATCTTAATGTCAAGGAATTAAAGGTGTTCGGAGACTCGGAAATCATTATTAGACAAGTGAGAAACACTATACACTAGAACTCCCCTCATCTTAAGAACTACCAGTAGGAGGTGCAAAGGCTGATAGAACGCTTTGAAGCTTTTAATATCACTGCGATCCTTAGAGCGAAGAACATCCTTGCTGACTCCTTAGCCACCGTTTCTTCAAGACTCTTGCCTTTAGAAGATTAAGAAGCCTCTCGATTCACTATAGAACTGCTCTACAAGCCATCGATACCTAATAATATCTCTAATTGGAAAGTCTTTGAGGGGGATGAACAGATCATAATCTTATTGAGTAATCATGACAACTTCAAAGACCTCGCTATTGATGATGAAGAGTTCCAAGAGAAACTAACGGAAACTAGTCCTTGGGAGGGTCAAAATGTAGGTAAACCAAAGGCTCACACAACTCCAAAAGTGATAGCAAATCTAGAGAATTTGTTTGATCTAAAGGAATGATTCAAAGGACCTAGAAACACAAAGACTGGTAGCTCCTGCCCCCTCCACGAAACTGTAAATCTTGGAACCCCAGACAACCCAAAGTATGTAAATCTCAGAAAAATGATATCTAAAGAGGAGAGGAAATCCTACCTCAAATTATTCAAACAATACAAGGATGTGTTCGCCTGGTCCTGTAAAGATTTGAAAACGTATGATACCCACATCATTCAACACACTATCCCGTTGAAACCCAAAGTTAAACCTTTTCAACAGAAGCTCTTAAAGTACCACCCATCCTTGGAACCCCTAATGTATCAAGAGTTAACGAAGATTTTAGATGCGAATATAATTTTCCAAGTTAGATATTTCGCCTGGGTAGCGAACCTTGTTCCAGTAAGAAAAAAGTTAGGAGAATTCCGATTATGCGTAGACTTTCAGAATCTCAACAGAGATTCAGAAAAGGACAATTATCCCTTCCCACCGATGGAGCAACTCCTACAAACCGTGTTGGGCTCGGAAATTTTCTCCCTTCTAAACAGTTTCTTAGGATACAACCAAGTGCTAGTTTCAGAGGAAGACCGATTAAAAACTAACTTCCGGACCAAATGGGGAACCGTCTCTTATAAACGCATGCCTTTCAGCTTGATTAATGTAGGAATGACCTTTCAAAGGGCAATAAACATGGCATTTTGGGGACTTATAGGTAAGTGCATGGTAGTGTATTTAGATGACGTAACGGTGTATTCGAAGAATAGAGAGGACCACATCCAACACTTAACTCATATTTTTGAAAGATGCTGAAAATATGGTATATCACTCAATCCTAAGAAAACTATCTTCGGTGTTGAAGAAGGTAAGTTGTTAGGTCATATTATATTTCAAGCGGGAATTCGCATAGACCCTGAAAGGATTAAATCCATAGATCAACTCCTGCTAGCCCATAACAAGAAGGCTATGCAGTCTTTTTTCGGGAAAATTATTTTTGTAAGGAAATTCATCCTCGACTTCACTGAAATAATCAAACCCTTACAAAAAATGATTTGCAAATATTCTGAGTTTAAGTGGGATGATGAACGAAACGATGCTTTCAACAATATCAAAGTTGCCATATCTCGGGCCCCGGTATTGCGAAGTCCCGATTTCAATAGAGACTTTAACCTTAATAATTTCTCCTCTGACCAATCACTAGTTGCGGTTTTGACTCAGAAGGACGACGACAACAAGGAAACCCCAGTGTCATTCATGAGAACCAACCTTCAAGAAGCTGAGCTCAATTATCCTTCCATAGACAAGAAGACCTACACGGTCTATAAAGAAGTAAATCATTTTAGGTCGTACATCCTCGAGAATCACACTAAGGTGATTGTGCCACATCCCGCAGTTCGATCCTTGTTTACCCAACAAGAAATGGGAGAAAGAAGAGAGAACTGGATGGCAGTAGTCTAAGAATTTGATCTAGATATAAAACTCGCCAAGTTGGTAAAAGGACAAGGTTTGTGCAAGCTCGCAACCAAAGCTCAAGATCAAGCAAACCAAGATCCAGGGTGGGATAATGAAATAACACTATGGTGTGGTGAAGCAACATACATTTCGCTGGTACCGGACTCCTGGTACAAGGATTTGGCTCATATATTACATCACGGGACTTGTCTTGAAAACCTCAACCCCAGAGAAAGGAGAGCCCTCCGATTAAAATCCACACAATATCGCCTTATAAATTCGATACTCTTCCGGATAAAATATGACAGTGTATTACTGAGATGTCTCGAATGCAAGGATGTCGATAAAGTGCTAAAAGAACTCCACGATGGCTCCGCTAGGGGACATTTTGTAGGAAACACCACCGCTCATAAGGTTCTGAGAGCTGGCTATTACTGGCCCACTTTGTTCAAAGACACTCATGCTTACGCCAAGAATTGTAAAACTTGTCAAATAAGTGTTGGCAAGGAGAGAAGGGAAACAATCCCACTTCAGCCTGTAACCGTATCTAGACCATTTGAGAAGTGGGGGATGGATGTCATAGGAGAAATTACGCCCAATTATTCTAAATTTCACGAGTATATTCTTACTGCCACCGAATATTTCACAAAGTGGGAAGAGGCCATCCCTCTAACCCATGTAAATGAGAAAATAATCATCCAATTTATAGAACAACAACTAATTACAAGGTTTGTCATTCCTTCCACTCTGGTCTTTGATAATGCAGCCTACTTCTCCTCTACCCCATTGACAGAGTTCACTTTGGACAAAGGAATCATAATCAAGTACTCTGCAAATTATTACCCTCAGGGAAATGGTGTGGCGGAGTCAACCAATAAGAATCTGGTGAGGATACTAAAAAAGACGGTTGCGGATAACCATAGAAATTGACATAACCAACTCCATAATTCCCTATGGGCCGATAGGGTCACACCCAAATAGGCTATAGGGAATTCCCCATTCTTCCTGGTCTATGGACAAGAAGCCATTCTCCCAAATGGGATTTATCTTCCATCTCTCCAATTGGCCCAAGATTCTAACAATGATAAATCCTCGACCATGCAACAAAGAATCAACACTTTGCTCATGCTGGAGGAAGAGAGGGAAAGGGATAAGTCTAAATTTTTATCCCATCAACAGATAGTGAAAAGATGGTTCGATAAGCATAAGGCTAAAGAAAAGGATTTTGAAGTAGGAGACTTAGTTATAAAGTGGGATAAGGTAAATGAACCTAAAGGGAAGCATTCCAAGTTTCACAAACTATGGCTTGGGCCTTTTCAGGTGGTTGAGAATATCGGGGTAGGTACTTATCATTTGCAAAATCTGAGAGGGGAACTTGACGCCCTCCCGGTAAACAACCAAGCCCTAAAGCAGTACTTCCAATAATAAAAACACAATAAAAGTAAAAATAAAATAAAATAAAAAATAATAACACATATATATTTCCAGTTGGCATGAATAAAAGAAGGACCAGAGATATTTGTTTTATGGGACAGAGATTCTGCGTTCGCCCAATGAATCACCATTTGTTGAGTGCTCAAAACAATCAAAAAGTTCTGTGACCACTTCATTTTGGGTACCACCTTGTCTTCTACCTTTGATTGTTTTCACCGTGGTTTGAGCCTGATAACCTTCTTATCTAATATGTTTCATATCTGAGTTTCTCTTGAGCATATTAAGAACCATATTTAGAAACACCACGATTGATCAAGGAACCAACGACCCAGATTTCTCCCAGCTTACTTGAGAAGTTTGGCATCGGTGAAAGATTAAGGTAGCGAAAATTGTATGGGAAGTCAAAGCAGTCGAGTGTCCACATTCTTCGACGTTGACCGATAAGAGTATCTCTTTTTATGAATATAGCCTCTAAAAAGATTTATCCAAAGGTCGATTCTTTCGGTTTCGACAGAAAAGTGTGATTGTAAGCACCGCACATAGATAAAAGAAACACTTTCGACCGCCGAACTCCCGAAACACGTTCGGTATCTGCGAGAGGGAACTAATTAATATCTCCAATGAATCTCGGTATCAGCAGTTGTGACCTCTAGTCTTTTCTCAAAAAACTCTCGGTACAAGTGAAATTCCAAGCATGACTTTTATCCACTAGCCAAATATATTTCCATGTTTAATTTTTTCTTTTTAATAACCAAAATCGATAATCTCGCGGAAGTAGTAATTGATATCAAAATTTTACAAAGAAAAACATTAACAAAATCGTGACGTGATAACAATGATTCCAAAAGATCTAATATTTTACGCAAAATATTTGAAGAAGAATACACGTTTGACTCACAACATGATACTTTTAAAATTTTCTTTATATACAATAAAAAAAAAAACCTTCGCTAGGCTTGGTTTACATACGAATAGACAACTTCGACAACTCGACTAACTTGCCCAGTCACTATGAGATTACAAAATTTTACAAAGAAGAAATACAAAGAGTTGTTAAGCCACACTTCCAGGAACACAAGGCGAGAAATTACTAACTACGTATCTCCTATTCTTTGGTTCTCTCTCAGGTTGTCTTTCGCGCTTTGTGGTGTCTTATGCTCCATTGTCACTGCCATCCACTACGCCTCGCGTAACTCCACGTTCGTGTCTTGTGCTTCCTGAAGTTGTCTCTACAGCCAAATAGTGCTCCCCGCACGAACTTGCAACGATGGTATCCTCTGGGTTTTTTATGCCAACTGACACCAAAGCTCCCTATTCTCTTGGTAAAGGTCGACTATTGCAAATTGAACCTGCTCTAGTTGCTGAGCAGAATTTTCGACGGAAACACTCGGCTCTTCGGCCCTCCCCTTTCTTCTTCTGCCTCCTTCACCAATGGTCCTGACCAACTTTGTATGATCGGTAGGCATTACAGATTCCTTAAGGGTTGGACGTGCACTCAGTTTGGCCTTGGGGCGGTCCCCCTCTCCTTCCCAATTTTTCTTCTTAGGCCTTCCTCTTCTCCACGGTTTCGGTCCTAGAGAAGGCGTAATCTCCAACTTATTTCTCCCGAATGTATCTATGACCACCCCAAGCCCATGTTTGGACGTTGACGCTACTTCCAAGGAGATAGTTGTACCTCTCGAAGGCCACAGGAAGGAGTGCTAGGTGCGCTAGGGCTGAGACCTCGCACTCTGGCTGCCTTGTGGACCTCGTCCAATGTTTTAAGGAGATCCCATAATCTCAAAGTGCAAGAGACTCAAAGCATCCATAGATGGAAAAGGATTACTCAACTGGACATCACCAAGATGAACTTACCAAACCAAATCCCCAGGGAATATGAGCTTGGAATATAAGAAGGATTGCTCCCAAAGATCCTGGATTTATAGGGAAATCAAAGAGCAACACTAGGCTCGCCAATATAATGCTCGTGCCTCATGACATGATGTTTGAAAAATTTCGGCACGCCACAGCTAATCGATGGATGCGATCCAGAACATGAAAGCGCCACCGATCGTGGTTGTAGGAAAGCATGCAGTGCGATCCTTTCGATCCTTTTTGAACTTTTGAACCTCCTTTATTTATAAATGACACTTGGCACGCTTGGTTTTACGAGTTCTGAAGGCATTTAACGATCTTCTCTGTACAATATCCGACCTCTCGGGAGCACACACACACATAATTTGTCCTCGACGCCCTTTTTCCCAAAGGTCAAGTAATTACTGTGATAATTATACATTCATGCCTATTGTACTTGATTAGCCACAGTACAACATGCTGAGGTGTTCATTTATACCAAAGAGGAGTGACGACTTCACAGGTCACTCGAAGGAAGCGTTTGGGATCATGTAAGTATTAAAAACGACTAAGACTAGCAAGCTACATAGGTACATGTTGATATTTTGTTTATGTCAGATCATGGGTTGCTTGATCGCTAAACTACTTATGTTTAATTGCAGGAAGAACCTTCCCGGTCACTGACTAGAATTTGTCATGTGAACCCGTCGAAGAACTGAAAGAATCACCGAAGCGACAAAGTATGTCGATCTCCCAATTTCGACATCCCAATATTAATGGACCTAAGCAGAATGATCAAGATGTGTGCTGAACAAGATGTTTCATGGGCCGAAGAATGTGCAAAGGTCACTGATGCAAAGCCCGAGCAAGTACAATAGTTCGCAGGACATCCAATCGAAGCCAGAGCCATAATTCATAAGTTTAACTTCATCCTCGCAAAATATCGGGCGCACACAACAGAGATCAGGGGAATCTATGCGACTCCAATGGAACAACACAGTTTTCCATGGGCCAACACCTGTTAAGAACTCTTTATCAGATGGTTTGTTTATGAAAGAGTCCACCCTTTCCAAGAAACAACTCGGGTGGACTGTTGAAATATTGTTAGATGATGATGCCACAAGGCGATTCTTGATTAGCTCAAATTGTATTTTACTGTTAATTATTGTTAAGACTTTATATTATAAATAAGAACATTGACCGATGGTCAAAGGGTTGATGGTTGTTGTAAGAACTCTTTTCTTTTGGTTGTTGACAATTATTTTAAGACTGCTACGAATTAAGAAGTCCTTCTGGACTAGAGACAAGTTATTTTCATCAGATGTATGTGATTGGAGTTGGAGAAGAATCACTTCCTTTCCTGTTCCATGAATGTTGCAGTAAATGAGTAAGAGCAATCAATTATGTTGTCAAGTTATCCGATGCAATGTTTTAATGTTCCTTGCTTTAAATGATGAACGTAAATCATTGTGCTTCTATGTGATGAATGTCTTGGTAGATGAATTATTTTTCTTACCATGACATTGATTACAGTTGTGTTTCTTTCTCTATGCTAAGTAGTTTACCTCATCTCTGTGATGAATGTCTCGATAGATGAATTATTTTGCTTACCCTGATCTTGATCATATATGCGTCTTCTTTCTGTTAAGTAGTTTTCTCAGACAACAATTGGATGCTCTTTCAGTTAAAGTATTATTACTAAGCCCTTTGGCATAGGATCATTGTCTGCATGTTCGAGTAGCAGGTTATCCCAAGCTCGACCCCTTCCCAATAGTTAAAAATCTTGTCCTGTCTTCTTCAATTTGGTTTATAACGGCTTGCATCTCTTGTACTTTCCCCACCTAAGAGAAATTATAGAAAAAACTACCCCTTCCCAATAGTTAAAACTCTTGTCATGTCTTCTTCAAGTTGGTTTATACTGTCTTGCATCTCTTGTACTTGCCCCACCTAAGAGAAATTATAGAAAAAACTATCTTAACCGAAGGAAGAGCATTCACCAGAAAACACAAAATCTCATCGATAATTTGGCCAGATTGTAAGATCAGGAGAACCATTCCACTCTAAACACTGCAGAGTCTAATTGGGCCTCAGTGGTGGGTTTGGTTCCTGCTATTGAATCAGGGGATTTAAGCCCCATCAACAGGGTCCTCCAATCATTGTTCTAGGATAAATCAATCCGCAAAGCGTCTTCCCGTGAGGGATTTCACCATAAGGGGACCACTTTGGAGTTCATCCATTTGTGGACCTTATCAATCATGATAAGAAAATAATGAGTCATCTTGTCATCAAACAAACTATGCATCATATATCAAAGAATCCATCTTTATCATGTATCAATGACACCTCATTGATCCATCTTTATCTATGCATCATATCAATGATCCATCTTCATCAATTGGTTTCCACTTTGACATCTATCATTCTCATCAAGGAAAATACATATACATTGTTCATCAATCATCAATCAATCAATCCTTTGACATCAATCAATCACTTGACATCAATCAATCAGACCATTGGCATCAATGACAACATGATCCAACAATCTCCGCCTTTGGCATTGATGGCAATACCAACATTGATGTCAACCCCAATTACCAATTATTGATGTCAACATGTAGATAAGGCATGCTCTACATCAATAGTCAATGCGACTGTCTCTCCCCATCAATAAACATTAATCACATCAATGTGATTAAATATCCCCCTTTGGCATCAATGGCAAAGGACCATTCTCCTCTTGAGGTTGATCCCCCTGTATGAGTTCCTTTGATCTTCCTATGAATAATTTTTCCCTTTTGAACAAGGGATATTACTCTGATGTAATGTTGAATATACATCGAACATACTCCCCCTGTGACCATCTCTCCCCCTGGAATTATGATTCTATGCTCTTTCTTCAAATATAGGGATCTTTTCTAGGTATGCATCTGATAAATATATCCTCCTAGAATCATGGGAAGAAGAATGACTCCCCCTATGGGTATGTCTCCCATATCTCCTATGCAATATGATTGCTCAACCGGATCATAGATTAACTTGTATTTCAATGAAGATCCTTGGACCTATCCATGCATCAAACTTGTGCCATACCATACATCATGAAAATAGAGAATCATGAACAAGATATCAACCAAGTACATCATGTACAAAATCCATCATGTACGTCAACATATATCATCCACGGAATGTGTCCACCATATTCCAACATGTGCATCTACCAATATGCCAACCATGTGCATCTATGAGTGTGCCATCATGCATCATCACTTGCACCAAGCAAGTATATCAACCATGCATCAACAAGCTATGACTCCCCAATGATGTACACCATGAATATCAACTCAACTCACCAACTACATGTCTCAATATGTAGCCCAACCACATGCAAAATGCATGCACCATGACATCCAACATATGCTTCCAATAATACATCATAAGATGTATCAATGAAACTCAATTATGTACCAACCATGTACCCCAACAGATCAACATCAATCCATACTCATGGGTTAGTGCCATGCACCCAAGATTTATTTTACATCGCCACCTTACATGATCTAACATAGAACCATGAAAACCTGCAACAATCAGTGTTAGAACCTGCAATAAACCATGTCAGACCCTACATCATAGAGTTATACCATCACATAAAATTGCAACCACTATGCATTGCCTTTCTCCCAAGGCTTTACCACATATACGTGGTATGTTGCACAACATCTCATGTATGTACGCGACTTATACAAGGTCAGCCTGCGTATGTACATGACTGATACCACTATCACCCACATATGCTTTAGTAGATGACTTACTTGAGCTTCCTGTTAAGAACCAAATATCAATATAGCATAGAAAAACCTCGGAAAAAGTACTCAACGCCTTGAAAAAGAGATAATTTCAGATAATAAGAGATAATTTCAGATAATAAGCCTCTTCGAGGGGGCAACCTCTTTTTACCCCACTTAAATGTTAAAGTACAAGATGATTCAAAATGAAAATGTCACGGTATATAAAGGAGACTAGGAGGTATAATTACAACTAATGGCCTAAAGCCAAGATAAATAAAATAACATTACTAATATAATATGCCCCAATTAAGGGGTAATGAGCCAATATTAGGGCTTAACATGCCCCTCCCCTTGAGACAAGTGTTGTTTG
>SNQJ01S0005991.1:124225-138453 GCA_010110895.2 Picea sitchensis
TCAAAATGAAAATGTCTCCTTGGTATATATAGGAGACTAGGAGGTATAATTACAACTAATGGCCTAAAGCTGACATAAATAAAATAACATTACTAATATAATATGCCCCAATTAAGGGGTAATGAGCTAATATTAGGTCTTAACACTTCCCTTCAGTCTTTCATTCTGTTCTGGCTGGTCTATCTTCTTCACCCACTTCTATAGGTGTCCCTGCTCTTCAGAACTTGATCTCCGAGCATCCACCTTTTCAAAGATGTCTCCTTTCCTTACTTCATTCCTTCTTCTAGCCATGCTATGTGAAGTCCTCATCATGGAATTTCTTCTTGTGTTCCAACAATCCTGGGATTTCTGGCCAAATATACTGTAGTTGTAGAATCTCATGGTGTTATAGTGAACAACAATGTGTCCTACTTGATCACATCTCCAACACCTTATGGTGTTATAAATTTTTCCATTGTATCTCCTTTAATAAGCTCTACATTCAAAATATTTGTGACCATATCCATTACATGAATAACAATGCCCATGCAAAATACTTTCATACCTTTGCTTTGGTGTCCCAAGTGTAGCTTCTTGAGGTCTTCCTTTGTTCTTTTGAAATTTTCTTTGCCTTCTGTAGATGGTTGTTTTGCAACATTGTCTTCCTTCTTTGATGGACTTACCTCATGCTTCTTTGAGGTGTTTTCTTCAACATATGTAGCTTATTCTTTGTATCCAATACCTGATTTATCAAGTGGTGATCTTTGACTTTCCAAGATCTCATCCAAGATTCGTGAGTTATTCAAGAATTTGTTTGAATTTTCTACCTTCTTCCAAAGGTCAACAATTTCAGCTTCTAACTTACAACATGACTCTTCCTTTTCATTTATTTGATTCTTCAATAGTTCCTCTATTCTTTTGTCTTCTTCAATTTGGGTCTTGAGATGGAAAATGGTTTCAAAATTTTCGCTAATCTCATCATCTACATTTATATCTTCTTTTCCATTCTTAAGTCTTGTGATCTCTTCTTCCTTTTCTTCTAATTGAGTCTTATTGCTCTCTTCTTGTTCCTTGATCATATCCTTTAGTTTAAAGATGTGCCTTAGACTCCTCCTAAGAAACGTCTTAGTGTTATCTGAAATATAGTTATAGTCTATATAATAATGATCACTTCTATATATATATAAACCCTCTTTAACTTCCTTTTGAAGTTTTAATAGATTTTATTTTATTCTTTTCATGGGATAATTACCATCAAACTTTGCACAAATTGTTTCTAGATCTTCTTATTCACTTGTAGAGAAAAAATCATCATCATCATTTCAATCAAGGGTTTTTGAGAGTTCTTTAGCTTCATTTGAAAAATCTTCATGATCTTCCTTTTTGCCAACATCAACACATACTTCTTTTCCTTCATTTGAAATGTCTTCAAGATATTCCTTTGTGCTATCATCACTTGATTCTTTATCTTCACTTGAAATGTTTTCAAGATCACATTTAGAAATAATACAATCAAGGGATTTTGAAGATTCTTTACCTTTAACGATCTTGATGGAGTGATCTTCAATATATTTCTTCTCCTTCTTGCTTTGATATGTATCCTCTAGATTTAGCCATAGATCCTTGGTGGAAGTGCATTGTCCCATGCTCTCTTTGATAGGGCTTGAGAGTCCATTAAGTATGGTCTTGAGAGCCAATGAATCATTCTTCTTTCCTTCCCTTTGAGCTGCAAACTTTGACTTGTTCTTCAATGAAAATTATCCACCAATGGCTTCCTTCCAAATAGTTGCTCCCATTTCCTTCAAATTTATTCTCATCTCTATTCTCCAAGTAGAATAGTTTTCCTCATCAAGGATTGGAACTTCATCATCCATTTGTGTGTCTATGGATCTCCTTCAAGATTTTTCAGGCTTGTAGTGAAGGCCTGCTCTAAAACCGATTGTTGGACACACCTACCACACTTAGAGGGGGTGGGGGTGAATGAGTGTGGGGCTCTTTTTCCCAAAAATTCCCCCTTACACAAAACTCCTTAGTTAACATTCAACATTTACTCATTACCCATTGCTGTCATTTATAAACAGGTAGATGTGAACATATGTCAACAACATATATCAAAAATATATCATCAACAAGTCATCACCGCAAGGAACACAAAGAACACAAGATGTATGTACAATTTTTCTTTTTATTAGGGACAACAATTTGAGGTTTTTCAGCAACAACTAAATAGAGTACAACTCTACAAGAGCACCAGCTCTATATGCAAGACTCAACTTACATTCTTAGCATCAACTAAGATGAGGGAACAATCCTCAACATATATCAATCTGTCAACAAGTACACAACCTGTCAGTAGTGCATCCCACATGTATACGTGCCCTGGCTCACTATAGCCCGCGTATGCACACAACCAGTGTATACAACAACCTGCGTATACCTTCTGAGCTTCTTAGGGTTTTTCCTTCAAGACCAACTCAAATCCTCTACAACTAATTTATCTTTATTTTCTGTGTCTTACTGTCTAATCTAACCAACAGTTAGTCACAACGCATACAATCTCTCTATTAGATTACTTATGCTCCACAACCAATCAATATGAATGCTATCTCAATCATGTATAAACAACTAGTATACCATAGAAATCATGTCACCATTGAATCACTAGAGTAATGCTCACTCCATAAACCATCATAAATCATATCACAATATCCCTACCAAGAATTCCCTAAGCATTCACAACACAACAAACAATATTATCCATCAAGACTATAATGCAACCATACCAGTGTCTCAGTTATAGATTTGAGCCCATAGAATGCAGATATGGAACCTGCCACAGTCTTCAACAACCAGTCATAAGATCAAACACAAATCTTCATGATTTTATCCACTGTATGTGCCCTGTTCTCATACAGCCCACGTATGTACGTGCCCTGGCCCATTATAGCCCACGTACACCTCAGAAACTAGGGTTTCTAAAGCTCCGAGCTTTTTGCCGTCAACATCTCCGACATTGCCGAAACTTTGATGCATCCATGAGATCCTCCTCACTCTATATTTCTCAGAATAGATCTTCAATCATGCTCAAGAGATCCACACCAAATATCCTTTCACAAGAAGCTTTCACAAGAAGCTCTCCATCAATACTCCAAATAATATTCTCACAAGAAGATCTCCATTGATCCACAAAAATGATGATTTTACAATAATCCATAGCTATCTTATTTATACTTTCATCCTCTAGGGCACTTAACCCATTTCTATGTTACTTAACCTATTTTCCTTATTTTAGGTTTAACCACTTTCCATAAATATAAAGTTCTCCAATTTAAATATTCCTTCTTGTTTTTGTCACCTCTCTATATTATTTAAATAATCCACCTTCACTTTGTCACTTTACTTTATCATTTAAATAATGATTTCTTCTTTTAATTCACTTTGACTTCTTTGACCTTGGGGGCTTCAAGCCTTCATATGGGGGTTCTCCAACTTCATAAGGCCATAACTCTCAAACCGTGAGGAGTTATGTGACATTCCACATACCACCGGAAATGGCATGACAAGAACTATCCATATAGGATAGTTTCATCAACAACTTCATTTATATTTATATCATTATTCCACATACAATTATGGGTCCTCCAATCATTCTTCTAGGATAACTCAATCTGTAAATTGTCTTCCTGTGAGGGCTTTCACCATAAGGGGACCACTTTGTAGTTCATCCATTTGTGCACCTTATCAATTATGATAAGACAATAATGAGTCATATTTTCATCAAACAAACTATGCATCATATATCAAAGAATCCATGTTTATCATGTATCAATGAAAACTCATTGATCCATCTTCATCTATGCATGATATCAATGATCCATCTTCATCAATTGTTTTCCACTTTGACATCTATCATTCTCATCAAGGAAAATACATATACATTTTTCATCAATCATCAATCAATCAATCCTTTGACATCAATAAATCTCTTGACATCAATCAATCATACCATTGGCATCAATGACAACATGATCCAAAATCTCTGTGCTATCTCGATCATCCAACCTGATTGGATAATAGAAGAAAGGGATGAATGGAAGAGTGATGAAAATGTGTGAAATCTCATTCAAAGGTTGCAACAGGATTTCATTGCATCAGATACATTTATATGGAAAAATTATTCACTATGGTACAAATATCACTTGTATTTATGTAAGAACTCCCAACTAAAAAAAAAGGTACTATTAGAATTTCACACCTCTTCGGTAGGAGGGCACTCGAGATTTTTGAAATCCTACCATTGGGTAAAGAAGGAATATTTTTGGAATGGCCTTAAAACTGATGTTCAAAGGTTTCTGGAAGAATATTTGGTTTGCCAATAAAATAAGGTCGAAAAAATTAAGACCCTAGGTATTTTACAACCATTAGCCATCCCAAGCCATCGTTGGGAGGAGGTTTCCATGGATTTCATCACAGGGTTACCGAAGTCTAAAGGAAAGAGTGTAATCATGGTGATTGTTGATAGACTGACTAAGTACACACACTTTTGTGCACTCTCCCATCCTTTCAAAGCTAGTACAGTTTCCACCGCATTCATGGAGACAATTCAAAATCTACATGGAAGCCCAAATATTATTGTAATTGATAGATATCCCATCTTCACTGGACATTTTTGGACATAATTGTTTTCTTTTTTGGGAACTCAATTGGATCATAGCTCATCTTATCATCCTCAATCTGATGGACAAACCAAGATAGTGAAGAAATTTCTGGAATGCTACCTTTGTTGCTTTGTCTCTAATAAACAAACATAATGGTTCAAATGGTTACCCTTGGTAGAATGGTGGTATAACACTTCCTTTCATGCTGCAACAAAAATGACACCATTTATGTCACTCGTGTATACCACCCACCTTCTATCACTTCTTATATAAAATAAAAATATAAGGTTCAAGCAGTGGAAGATCACATTGAGCATCAACAACAAGTTCTCCAACTCTTAAAGGACAACCTGACCATGGCATAAAATCACATGAAACAACAAGAAGATAACATCGTAGTGAAATAATTTTTGAAGTATGGGACTGGGTATTTTTAAGACTACAACCATCAAAACATATGTCCCTCAAGAAAGCTAAGAAGGATAATAAATTATCACCAAAGTACTATGGCCCTTATAAAGTATTGCAATAGATTGGTACTATGGCATACAAATTGGAGTTTCCTACATATTCGCGAGTACACCTAGTTTTCCATGTTTCATGCTTAAAGAAGGTTATAGGTGAGAAGATCCCAGTTCAAACTATATTTCTAGAAATTGATGAGGAAGGAAAAATCATATTGGAGCCTAAAGATATCACTAATACAGGAATTCACCAGCCAAGGAATAGATCCATTTCAGAGTATCTCATTAAGTGGATGAAACTACCTATTGAAGATTCCACTTGGGTAGATGAGTCTTTTATACAGAAGCATCCATAATTACTCAAGCGTTGCACACAACACTTGTCTGAAAGGGAGGGACATGTTAATCCCTAAATAGTGGCACATTACCCATTAATTAGGGAATATTACATTAGTAATGTTATTTTATTTATGTCATCTTGGGTCCATTAGTTGTAATTGTACCTCCTAGTCTCATGTATATACCAAGGAGACCTTTTCATTTGGAATAATCTTGTATTTGGAAATTTATGTGGTGTGTAAGGGGTCTCTCTTTTTCAAGGTGTTGAGTACTTATTCTGAGGTTTTTTTATGCTATTTTGATATTTGGTTCATAACAAAATAATTAAAGTGAAGACACGGTAGTTAGGATGATGAGGATTCCAATTAGGTGGTCAGGGTTACTATGATTTCAACGTACTATCTATGGTGTCTCAAGGGGTGACATGTGTTAGTTGAGGATTACATGGGACTAGAGTGAGCCCAGTTGAAACATGGAGGCCTATAGATCATGTCTTTGAATCTTAACCATTTATTTAGTCCGATGAGTATATCTTAGTTGTTTATTGGAGGATTGTTGGTCAGAGTGATCAAGGACACCTGATGCAAATATACTTCGATAATGAATGAGGGACATCATTCGAATAGTAGGTGAGATGAAATATTAATTGTTTTTTGGGGGGGTCATATAATGATTTGATTTACTCTGATGGAGAAGAACTACATGATGAAGAGGAAAGGTGTGGACACCTGGTTGGCTAGGCCCTGATGTCTTGTGGTGATTTGTATAGTCACGTCGGTTCAAGTGTCAAGTGGAGTATGGTTCCATGTGTCATGTGGGTGATGTGGAGTTTTGAGACAATGTTTATCGTTGATTCCTAGGTAACACATATCATGCTAGGTGGTAGGTAGTGGTAGTACCACGTGTCTTCGGTTCTTAGGGAGGTGGATGTTCACTACCGAATAACTCGAGGCACTGATGGGATCAGGGTCATTGATATACAAATTCCAAGAGTTATCGTATCTGTTAGAGTGCATCGTCTTCGGAGGATGGGAGTAGAGTGATCGAGAGCTAGGAGCAATGGAACTTCGACGATGAAAAACTCTGCGAGCTTCATCTTCGGAGTATGGGGTCGAAAGAGTGGGAAAAATAGATCCGGGACAAGACCCAACGATGATGAGTATAGGTTGTGGGTGCCTCATCAGCCATGCTAGCGCCACATTGGATGGAACTAAAGAGAGGGATCCACATGCATGTCGATGAGGTGGAAAAGGTGAGTTTTGGCTTAGGAAACTTTGGGAGGCCATAAATTTTGATTCAAGACTCAGATTCAAGTATGGTTACTGTCATTGGAAATATATCAATGAAAATAATCCATCTAAAAGGATTGGTTATATGAAAGAAAAGAAGAAAATAATGGGAAAACTGAATAATCCTTGGGCCTAGGTTTTCAAAGAAAGGGAAGGAAAAAAGGGAAGGAGATCAAGGGATTCCCCCATATGCATGTCAAGGTCAGAGAAACCATGAAGAATGGAGATCTTGCTAATATATTCTTGCAACCATAAAAAGAGATGAGATCGGTTATGTGATTAAAAGGGCACTCACCGATACATCATAAATATTATGTTTCCTTTCCTTTAAGAAAACAGATGAATAAGTACTAATTTTGTATTTGTAAAATGAAGAGAATGTAGATGAGAGGTTTCTCAAAGGAAATCATCTATGGCATGGATTTCTATAGATAAATGTCATGCTATATGCACACACCTAATCCCAAAATAAAATAAAATATTAGTGGCCTTATGATTCAAGTTAAAAGACCATCAATATATGGGAGTACAAAGATGAAGATGTTAGGCACAACATGCAAGAAAAAGTATGAAGAATTTGAATAAGTCATTTAGAAAAATAATTAATAATCAACATCAAACTCATTCAAGACATGTAATATATCATCAAACCCTGTAGCCACAAAGGATCATCAAGCACTAAGTCATATGAAAAGGTATAAATATAACATGTCAATTCCATCATACAAATGTCAATTAAAAATCACAGGTTAAGAAACATTATGAAGACATTTGAAATTATCAGATCGAAAGGAATAACCAACACCAATCCAAGATAACCATCAATCAAGATAAAACCTCTAACTCCCTCAATGTAGGAAAAGACATAACATTAGGCTCAAGGAGTAGAGGATTATGTAATAGGTTTTAAATTTTAGTAGGGGGGGCCTTTGATTTAGCTTGTAAAAGAAAAAGTAAAAGGGGGTTGTTGCGGCCACAACACTTCCCAAACAAGTCAACACTCAAGCTCTCATAGGTTTCTCAACATAAAACAATCCAAAGTACACCAAATCTCTTCTATCCAATCTACACCACCCAAAGACAATGAACCCCCTGCACTGCCACGTAGTCCCTCAAGTTGTCCACTTCTTTCCAGGGTTCCAGTGCATCTGGTCAAAAATCTCCATGCCAGAACTCTTAGGATTCACAACTGTGAGCAAGTTTTAGCACATGCCAATGCATATCGGGAATACATGGAAAAATTCATGGCTGCAATAGACTAGTAATTACTACAATCAACAAAACAATGGATTCTTTCCTCAACAATTTGTCCCCATGTCCCAACTAAGAACAAGAATGATTGAGAAATAATGAATGAATGAAAAAATCAAATGATAGAGTAAAAACGTGAACCCCCAAAAAAACCAACGAGGGTTTTTTTAGCACTAAGAGTCACCCTCAGATTGCGGGAGGATAAGCCCAATACCCATCAAAATGTTTGTGAAGGTAGGTTTATGAGTGGAGTTCAAATGGACAAAGCTCAACATCAGAATATTTACAGCAGAAAACTGGGATGGAAGTGCATAAGCAAATGAGGTTCTCATTAACTTTAGTCAGTGTTTTAATGTTAAATGTGAGAAGGAGGAAGACTTAGTGAGGAAAGTGGACACGTCTTCCATGAGAATATGGCTTTCAAGTAGCTTGGTGCAGAAAAATTCAAGCACAAGAGCACTAAGTTAAGTTTAAGATACTGAAATATATCACAACAACATTATAATCAAACCTCCATTACAATACAACTACAACATCTCGTACAAATCATCCATGCACGAGCATTTCAGCATAAGAGGAAACAGGGCAGTGAAAGAAAATACTAAAATAGATCATAGTAGAATTATAATCAGGCCTCCATTACAATACAAATACAACATCTCGTCTGGATCATCCATGCACAAGTGTTTCAGCACAAGAGGAAACAAGATAACAAAAGAAACTGGCTTCTATTAATGAGAAAGTCTCAGGTCTCATACATAACCAGAGAACAACTCTGCTATCAAACTATTACATAATAGGGAGCTCTGCTCAAGCATCGACCCTAACATATTCTTCAATTGAAGTATTTATACCCAAAACAGTGGAAAACCGCTAGAATCATGAGATGGTCATCATGTCCAAGGATTTTCATTTGTGCATCCTCCTGTCAGTCTTTGTGTGTATTCTTATGTCAGACGCAAGCTCATATCAGCATGGGCCTGTAGGAAAAAACTGTCCATCATGTTACCTTGGGCTGACAATTCTATCTCTATGGACAAACCCTGAATGCCTTTTATTTATGGAGTGAGTCAAAGTTTCAACTATGGGTCCTTGTTCATTAACTGATCTCCCCTCTGGATTGGGATGAGGGTTGGCGACTAGGGGGCGGCCATGTGTTTCTATTGGATTCAGCGCTGAATGAGCATGTGATTTTGGGGTCGTCGAAAGTGGTTTGGACCGACACCACTTTTGGGCCTGAAACTCACCACCTTACACCACGTAGCTCTCCCACAATACCATGGTTTAGATTTCAGCCCGCTTAAATATTTTAACGCCCGAGCATGTTGCAACACCGAAATGAAGCATGGCCATTGATATGAACGACCCTGGGATCTCCACCGTTGAAACATGAACTTTCCTGCTGCTTGTATTTCATACCAAATGGAGTGCCTTTGACCATTGCGCTTCGTGCTCATGGTTGTCACCTCTATCAACAAAGGACTTGGATGACTTTCTGTGAGCTCAGGAAAACTAGATGACTAGTACTTTTCACCCAAATCCTGATAAGTGTTTATCCTTCGATAGAAACAAAAAAACTTTGGGCCGAGACTCATTCAATCGAGACACCAAGGGAACCCGGGTTCTTAAACAAAAGGGAGATCGATTTTACTAGTCAGAAGGGGAAAATCCTAGGACTTCCATACAAAAAAGAGAGATATGAGGCAAGGGTGCAGACTTAGGTATTAACAACAATTACATGAGACCCTTGACAACTTCATGTGATAACATTGGCTCCATAGGGGATGGAATGCTCCCTGTGAGCTGCCAAGAACAAGCAATTTTAGTGCCTTTGACTTTTGGGTCATGGAGTCACTTATTCAAACATAAATCAAAGATAAAGTGGCATATACGATGGATGGAAAGCCAATCATGGCTTAAGAAAAATATTTTTTCAAAAAGTTCCCATTGACAGGGCCACCAAAAAATTCAGAATCCTCCAAGTTCTACAATTTATAAGTGTTATTTGAAAATGCCTCGGAAATCTTGAATGGACCTATCCACAAGGATTCAAATTTACCATGTTTACCTTTGTCTTGCTTGGGTGCATTCCAATTGAGCACTATATCTCCCAAATGGATATATTCTTTGCTTACCTTCTTGTCAAAAGCTTGCTTGATCTCCTGTTGATGGTCCTGAGCTTTATCAAGTAGTTTATCCCTAGTCTGTTGTACTTCTACCAACTGTTGTATTATCCTAGCCATATCATTTGGATCTCCTTGGTAGTCCTAGAGGAATTTTTCCATAGGCAAGGAAAGATGGCATCAACTCCATATACAAAGTGAAAAGGGAAAATACCAAATGACCTCTTTGTTGTAATCCTGTTAGCCCATAATGCAAATTATAGCTTTGAGTCCCATGCTTTCTTGTTGTCTTCTAACAATTTTTTGATGATATTTATGAGGCTCTTGTTAGAGGAGTCTGCCAAACCATTTCCTTGGGGGAAGTAAGGAGTAGAATGGATCAATGTAATCCCATATTGTTCATAGAACTTGATCAGTGGTACAAATTTGAAGGAGGAAACATTTTCAGTAACAATTCTTCTTGGACAACGAAATTTGGACATGATATCTTCAAGGAAGATAATGATTACCTTGTGGGAGGCACTCCTTATAGGAATGGATTCTATCCACTTGGTGAAATAATCACTGGCAGTCGAAATCCGCCTGTACTGACCACTTGAGGCTAGGTTGATTTCTCCAATGAAGTCAAGACCCCACTGTTTAAAAGGTCCAGAAGCCACCACAGGCTTCAAAGGCAAGGATTTGAGTTGTTGCTTTCTAGAAATTTTTTGAAATTTGACACAAGATCTATTCTTTTCACAAACATCAATAAAAAGGCTAGGCCAGAAATATCCAGCTCTGAGGATCTTATAGGCTGTGGTTCTCCAAAAATGATGGCCCCCACATGAGCTGTCATGAAAACAAGTTATGGCCCTTTGGGCCTCCTGTGGATCTAGACATCTCAAAAGAACTCCTAGAGGATATTTCCAATACAAAACCTGATCAATGAGACAATATTTCATTGATTTGATTTTCAAAACTCTCACCTTGTTATTGTCCAATCCATCAAGAGGCCGCAACTTCTGCAGAAAATGTATGATGTCTTTATATCAAGTGCATTCTGCTAAGGTAGGGTTGGTATGAGAGTTTTTATCAACAAATCCATGATCCGAATTTTATGAGCATAACGAAATGAATAAAGATTATTAACAGGTGCTTAACAAAAAAAAAGAGATACAATAAAACTGGTTTTCTATTCAATAAGGAAATAAGTTGAAACTGTAAAATGCAGCGGAAAAGAACCTTGCTGGAATGGTGGTGGCTTATCTTTGAGAAGAGATGTGATGGTTGTGTTCATTCGCAAGAAGATGATTAAAATGAGCCTCTAAAGGAATTTTTACAATAAACCAGAATTTCAAAAACCCTGGACATCCAAAAACCTAACCCTAGGATATGAAGCGTCAAAAGTCATGTGGGCCCCGTTTGGGTAAGTTAGTACATCAACTTCCCGGGGTCATAACTTTTGCATACGATCTCTGTTTTAGGAGAACGATAGATTGATAAAAATGTAACGTCGAGGAGATTCATTTAGGGGGTTCAATCAGAGCCTTCAGCTATTATTGAGAACCTCAATCTCGGAAAACCTTCATTTAGGCCCTCAAAATGGCCCCAGAAGTTAAAAACTGCTAAATATAGTAAATTACCAAAATTGCCAAAAAATTGTTTTGAGACAGTTGGAAAAGGTGGGTGGCCACCGATATCCACCTAGATCAATCCTCTATCCTTAGGAAGCAATGGTATCCATTGCATTTATTTCCCCCATCAAATGAGGAACTTTCTGTTGAATTTGGCCCCGGGTGAGCCACTTGCCTTAGTGCAGGAGCTGTCGTGCTTTGGAGACTCGATAAAGATAGATCCTTTGTTGTCGAGTGCTCTTGATCTGTGTGTCCATAGTCTGATCACTGAATGGCTATTTTATGTAGTCGGGGTTGACCTCTGTTGGTGTCAGTTGTTCTGCTACTTCTGAGGTGTCCAATAATGGTGGGAAATAAGGGCGAAGGAGATGCACGTTGAACACTGGGTGTAGGCCAAGGAAAGGAGGAATGTTGAGCTCCAAAGAATTATCCCCCACGGCCTTGGTAATGGTGTATTTCCTATAAAAGAGTGGGCGAAGATTTTGATGGGGACCTGTAAGGTGTTATTTCTGCAAGTGCAACCAAACTTTGTCGCCCACCTGAAACTTATGTGGCACTCGATGTTGATCATGGTGCTTCTTGTACTTGTCATTGAAATTCTGTAGGATATCCTAAACCTGTTGGAGGATGTGCTGGATCCGTTCAATGAACCAGGTGGCTTTGTCAGCTTCAGTTGGAGCAGGAGATGATTTGGTCGAGGTAATCGCAAGGGAAGTGAAACATCTATGGGACCCAATGGTTGGAATCCAAACCCTACCTGAAGGGGGATGTGGCTGGTTGAGCTATGTAGGGCTCGGTTGTAGCTATGATGGACATAGGGGAGGCTCTCATCCCATGTGCGAGGGTTCTTGGAATTATACATGTAAAGAATATGCATAATCATTTGATTTACGACCTCGGTTTGGCCATCTATCTGGGGGTGGAAGGCTGTGGATTTGGTGAACTTGGTGTCCAGCAGTGACCAGAGGCTTGAGAAAAATTTGCTGAGAAATCAACTATCCCTATATGAGAAAATGGTTTGTGGGATTCCAAAATGTACCCAGACTCGTTCAAAGAAGAGCTTGGCAGTGGCCTCTGCTGTGATGCTCTTCTTCTAGGAAGCCATAATCGCCATCTTAGAAAAGCGATCAACAACCACAAAAAAATAGTCATTTCCCTTCTTGGTTGATGGGAGGCGAGACATGTAGTCCATTGAGATGGATTCCCATGGCCTGTTAGAAGTAGGGAGAGGGGTGTACATGCCATATTTCTTAGTGGTTGGTTTGGAAATAGTTCAAGCAGTGTAGGACCTGATATACTTGCTGACGTCCTATCGAAGTTGGCTAGTAGATATGTTTCTGTAGCATCGTCACTGTATTTTCGATGCCGAAGTGTCCTGCTACCCGACTATAGTGGGATTTCCATATCAACTTCGATCGCTCACTTGATGGAACACATATATGGCCCAAACGATGAAACAACCCATCTTGAATATGGAAATTATTGACAATTGCGTTTTCACCCAACATTTGGTAGGTGGTGGCCAAGTCCGGGTCTGTCTCATAGAGTTGGGGCCATCTAGAGGTCTCATGGATGCAAGCGTCTAGCTCCAAGGTGAGTGCCGCGATTGGCGGTTTACTGAGGCAATCAAAGACTTTGTTGTGGAATTGCTGCAAGTATGTGGACCACTTTTGATGGCAGTCATTCTACAATTTTCCTTGTGTTTGCATGAACTACAGTGGATTATGATCAGTGTGGATGACTGTCTCCTTCCCAAGAATGTAATGTCTCCACTGGTGGTAGGATTTCACAATGGAGTACATTTCTTTGTCATAAGTAGAGTACTTACAGACAACATATGATAGTGTCTCACTATGATAGGCCACGGGGTGGCCGTTCTGAATGAGAACGACGCCCACAACATAGTCTGAAGCATCTGTCTCGATATCAAAGGGTTGTTATAGGTCTAGTAGTGAAAGTATTGGGGCTAAGAACAAGTGATGCTTCAAATCATCGAACACTTGTTTTTGGGACCAGCCCCACACAAATTTTTCCTTACCACCACCCTTGGTTATTTGGCTGAGGGCCCATGCAATATGGGAGAATCCCAACACGAACCTGCAGTAGAAATTGGCAAGGCCCAAGAAGATCTAAAGCTCAGTGAGTCTGGTTGGGGCTAGACATTCACGGATGACTTGGATGTTAGTTGTATCCACATATATGCCATGGTGATCAACGATGTATCCCAGGTAATGGACCTTCTCCATTCCGAAGGAGCATTTTTCCAAGTTGGCGTAAATCTTGTGCTACTGCAAGGTGTGCAGAACCTGCTGAATATGTTGCAAGTGTTCGGCCCAAGTCTTGCTATAAATGACAATGTCATCCAGATACACCACTACAAATGTATTGATAAATGGTCACAGGATATTGTCCATCATCCTCATGAAATTGGCTGGAGAATTTTTCAAACCAAAGGGCATGACCAACCATTCAAAAAGGCCTTCCTTTGACTTGAAGGCGGTCTTCCATACAT
>SNQJ01S0005991.1:138503-183421 GCA_010110895.2 Picea sitchensis
GTGAGTTGATCAAGGAGGTCATCGATTCAGGGAATCAGGTATCAGTTTATGACTGTGATTTTATTCAGAGCCCGGTAATCAATGAAGATTAACCAGGTTCCATATTTCTTCTATACTAGCACGATTGGGATCCTGCAAGGTGATGAGATGGGACAGATGTACCCATTGTGGATCAGTTCTTGAATCTGTCGCTTGATCTCCTCATTCTCTAATAGAGAGTGGCGATAGAATCACACATTGGGCAATGATGCGTTGGGGGAAGATCGATGGGGTACTTGACCTGGATGTGTAGAGGTACCCCAATAGGTGAGGAGAAGATATCCAAATATTCTTCCCCGACCTTATCTACTTGCTTCTTTTGTGTGGAGAGGTCGGTCGCAGAGACCCTAGATGTGGCTGTGATTTTTCGTTCATTCTGAGAACGAATCACAAACAAGACAAACTTTCCTATCCGAGAGATGACCTTCCTGCATTTCTTGGCAGAGATCAAGGAAATAACACTAGGTGGGACTACCTCAGGTATCCTTTACAGTTTCCTATTTAAAGTAATAATAACACTACAAGGCCTAGACTCATATACATCATGAAATTTCTATAAATAAGGTTGGCCCAAAATAACATCAAAAACTTCGAGAGGAGAAACATCACACAATACCTCGTCTTTGAAGGGCTTGATGTCATACGATAGTCAACACTGTTGGCCGACGCAGAGATCACTTCCTTGGCGGATCGATCCAATGGTGTAGGGTTGTGGGTGTGACATTGTCGGCAGGTCCAACTGCTTGACGACCTCTGCTGAGATGAGGTTCTTCTGGCTACCGCGATCAATGATGAAGTCCAGCGGGGTGCCTTTTACCCACATTTGTGAATGGAAGAGGCACTCTCTTTCTTCTGGCTCGTCTAGTTCACCAAGCTGGAGCTTGGTGGTAGAAACGGTGGCACTAGGTTCCACGTCAATGATTCATATTCCCCTTTCTAGTTCTAACTTAGAGTCAGAACCTGCATATGGTTCAGAGGCTTTCACTTCGACCACCAGTGACTGCTTTGAGCGATAGTCAACAGTGTTATTCCAAGGGCTCTTATGGAAGTCGCACCACTTCCCAGTATCTTTCTTTGTCTTTCTGATGTCCTTCTTTGCTTGTGGCTTGGAATGGTTGTCCTGATAGTATCCATATTTTATATGTTCTTTTTTCTGTGGGTTGGGTCTTTCGTTTCCAGGCCTTTGCTATGAGGGGTTCCGAGGCCCAAATTTTCGCATCTTTTGTTTGAGCTTCTGCTCGATTTGGATGACATATCGGTAGGTTGTGCCTAAGGATGAGATGTACAGAAATTCCATTTTGGTTTGGATGTATCTATGGAGAACACCGCAATAATTGAGCACCACATTTCACTTCCGATCTTTGATACCCATCTTGGTGCGCAAGGTATGGAATATATTTGTGAAATATGGCACTGCTTGGTCTCTTTCTTGCCGCAGTGTGGTCCATTTGTTATACAAGTCGTCATAACTCACAACAGGGTAGTATTGTTCCTTAATAACATCCCTGAAGGATTCCCAGGTGGTTGTGACTGTAAACAATGAGGGTTCCTCTATTTCCTTTTGCTCATAGAAATTTTCCCACCAATCTTTGACATGGGGAACGACTTTGAGGAGCGCAAAAGTAATCTTTTCTCTATTCGAAAAGTTATGGAAAAAAAAACCTTCTAGTAGATTCAACCATTTGTTTACAACATATGCGTCTATCTAACCTTCAAATATAGGAACATCGAAGTTTATTTGTACCTTGAAGGGGGCGGTGCCTCCGCTCAAAGAAGATGCCTCACCTGTTGGTAGCCGCCAAAGGATTTGCGCGAAACTCTCCATCATCTCATTCCTGTGCTACGTGAGAGCTTCCTCGAGAAACATTTTAAAAGGATCTCCTATCCCTTCATATTTATTTTCTCCTGCCATGAGAGGTTGCTTGGGCATGCGAGAGATTTTGTCCTCAAGAGAAACAAGCTCGAAACCCAACTCTTTGTACTCTGACCTCGTTGGGGACATGCATTAAAATGAGAAGGAGAAGACAACTCTGATACCACTGATCCGGATTTTATGAGAAGAACGAAATGAATATAGATTATTAATAGGTGCTTAACAATGAGGAATATAGATGTGACGTCTGCGCTCATTCACAAGAAGATGATTACAATGAGGCTATGGAGGCATTTTTATAATAAAACGAAATGTCAAAAACCCTAGACATCCAAAAACCTAACCGTAGGAGATGAAGTGCCAAAAGTCATGTGGGCCTCGTTTGGGTAAGTTAGTACATCAACTTCCCGGGGTCGTAACTTTTGCATACGATCTTCGTTTTATGAACATGATAGTTGGTTGGAAAGGTATCTTCGAGGAGATTCATTTAGGGGGCTCAATTAGAGCCCTTTTCTATCATTGAGAAACCCTATCCCAAAAAACCTTCATTTAGTCTCTCAAAATGGCCCCGGAAGTTAAAACTGCTAAAAATAGTGAATTACCAAAATTGCCAGAAAACTCTTTTGAGTCAGTTGGAAAATGTGGGTGGCCATCGATATCCACCTGGATCAACCCAGCTTGTTGATTTTATGAGTTTATGTGCATGAAATTAACCCCTAAATCTTTGCAATTTGATTTAGCCAACAACCTGGATAAATCTTATCACCTTATCCTTTCACTAGTTTAGTGGGCTTCATCTCAAGGTCAAATTCCATAGTTTTAGCAATCCACTTGCTCCTCTTCCCATCTATGTCAGGCTGGATAGGTATCTCTTTCAATGAGGCTGAAGGGACATATGCAACAATCTTTGAATGTAGAACATATACTCTAAAATAATTGAGGGCTTTGACCAAAGCATAAGCCTGCTTTTCCATGATGTGATATCTCATTTCTGCATCCCTCAATGCTCTGCTAAAAAATGAAATAGGTTGCTCTAACCCCTCTGTATTTTTCTGTAGAAAAACAACAACCAATGTGTCAAATGAGGAAAAGGAAAATATCATAAATTCCTTAGAATAGTCAGGGTTGATGAGCACAGGTGCTTCAGTCAAAGCCTTTTTTATTTGGTCAAAAGAATCTCTAGAATCAACAATCCATTTCACATCATTTCCCTTTCTAAGAATGGTTGTAATGTACTTCACTAATTCAACAAAGTTAGAGATGAACCTTCTTAGAAAATTGATCTTACCCAAGAAAAACTGAACCTCTTTCTTAGATCACGGAAAATATAAGGTCTGGATGGCCTCTACTTTGCTTGGATCATTTCTTACCCCTTCTGCTGACACAATGTGCCCCAATAATTTACCTCCCTTCATAGAAACCAAAGATTTATTAGGATTGAGAGAGAGACTAAACTTTATGCACTTCATGAATACCTTCTTTAAATGATGATAATGCTCCTTGTTAGATTTTGAGAACACTGTAATGTCATCCAGATAGATGACTACAAATTTGTGTTTCTCCCCAATAAATGCAATGTCCATCGCTCACTGGAAGGTTTCTCCTGCATTCATCAATCCAAAGGGAATTTTAGCATACATGAATGTGCCCCAAGAAGTAGTGAAGGTTTTCTTCTCTCTATCTTCAGGCAGGACGTAGATATGATTGTAGCCAGAGAATCCATCAATCATATATATCCTAGATGAACCAGTCACTCTCTACAAAATGTGCTCCATCTTTGGCAAGGGGTAGTTATCTTTTTTGCATCTTTTGTTCAAATTCCTGAAATCAACACACAAACTGATATCCCCATTTTTCTTCCTCACTGGCACCAAGTTAGCCACCCATTTTGAATATCTCAAAGGAATGATGATCTGGGCATCCAACAACTTTTACACCTCTTTTTACATAATAGTCAACAACATGGGATTTATTTGTCTGATCTTATGCCTAAAAATCTTGGTCTCCTCTTTCAAAGGGATCTTATGTTCAATGATGTCTATATCATATGTTCTTAATTCACCAAGGGGACAAGTCCATTTGGAATATGGTTACTGGGTAACTGAACAATACGATGGTCAACAATTTCATTCATAAAAATATTAGCATGAGGGATTTCTTCAACGTCATGATCTTGATCAATATGTAAGGCAAAAACCTCATCCACGGTCTCAAGAAATCTTTTAATCCCAAGATCATCCTCAAAAACCTTCCAATGTTTGACATTGTCGGGTATAGAGGGTCTATACTTTATTTCCACCTCATACTTGAGTTTGGGAGGAAAAGGAACCCTAAAATTTCTTGTTGAGACAGCTAAGGAATATAGCATAATGTTCTCCTCTCTTGGAACAAATGAGATATTAAAAACTAATAAGAAACTATCAACAAGATACCAGAATTCATTTATGTAGGTCCTTAACATGGGGTGTTTAGCTTGGTACAGATTTTTTACTTGATGGAAAATTAACTCAACATCTCCAAATACTGCTAGCTCTTCAATATTCATGTCTTTGGCAGCCCTCAAACCCAAAATGAGAGCCTCATATTATGCCACATTGCTTGTTGTTTCAAATTCGAGCTTGAAGGACAAATATATGATCTCTTGGGTAGGAGAAATAAAGACTACCCCAACACCAATATTCTCCCTAGAAGAGGCTCCATAAAAAAACATCTTCCAAACAAAGGTGTTGGGAGGAGGATCTTCACAAGAGATAATAGGTTTCATTCTGATTTCAATAGGTGTTTCAGGAGCATCAATGAGATGTAACATATTGGTTCCTAGATCAATATCAACTACAAAAATATGGTGGTTGGTATGATCTTATTCATCATTGATAATGTAAGCAAGTTTTCCTTCCCTATAAAGCCTTCTATGTTCCTCCCCAAACACAGGAATGGTGGCATATGAAATATCCATTTGCAAAGTTACCCCTAGCCTTTTGATCCAAGATCTTGATAAGAGAATCCCAAACTTAGGGGGGACATCAACCACCACAATATCCATGACCAAACTTTTTTTTCATTGGCAATTGGAACAAGGAAACAACCAAGTCTTTAATAACCCCAAGACACTTCACCTTCCTATAATCAAATGAGTATAGGTCATGGTAGAATTTTGTAACCTCCAACCCAAGCTCATCCATGACAATCTTAGGCATGATATTATGAGATGCCCCTGAATCCATCAAACAGTTGTGCAAAAATTTATCATGAATGTTCAATGATGTATAGAAAGGAAGGGATGAGTCATCTCTATCCTCTACCAAAGGTCCCAATATGACAACTGGTTTTTCATCTTGAAGGTTGATTGAATCTGTGGAATTAGAGGAAGTTTTAGGCTGCAACATTTTGGAAAGGTACCTTTTGAAATCCTCATTCTTAACTGGCTCCAAAAATGGTACAAGGATTTTAATTTTTTGAATCTCATTCTCAAAACTAAAAGGGGAGGGAAGCTTCAGAATATCCTTAACTTTTGGGGTAGGGCTCTTAACCATTGCTTGGGTTTTTATGAATCTTTTTCTTTGCTTCTAGCTTCCATACTCTTAGTAGGATTCTATGCTCTAGTAGGCTGATCATAAATGTCAGGCTTCCCCTCTTTCTTATTTGACGTTAGGTTGTATCTATTTGGATTTCCACTGGTCCTTTCCCCTTTTCTCAATTCATTTATTTGGATATCCATGAGAGACTCTTCATATGCAGATTGGGTTAAGTGAGGAGATGAAGAGGTGCCACCAAGACAATGGATTTCAGGATCAACTTCTTCCTCCTTTCCTTCTTCATCAGTAACAAGGTTATTTTGGAGAGGGGATTGGATTGTTTGATCATCCCTATCCCTATTTCTTTGATCTCTTTGGATGATCTGAGGGGAATTATTGGGTCTTATGAAATTACCCCTATTATTAGAATTCTAGGTGTTCCTATAGCTCTTCTTTCCTCCAAGCTTCAATTTCTCCATTTTTGCAGAAAGTGATTTCACCTTGTTTTGTCAATTCATCCACTTGAGGGTAAGTAGTAGAGGAATTAGAGGTTGAAGCTTCATCCCTTCCTTTTCTTCTATCTCTATCGGCTTTACTCCTAAGTTTTTCAACTACCAATATATTAGACTCTACTTCAAGGGTTGGATCTTGCATATGAGCTAAACATGTAGCTCTTCTTTCTCTTAATAGGAGGAAAAATTCAAGGTCAAAAGAACTGGCATAAGTAATCTTGGCAGATGTTTCTATAGGATTTATTTTAGTGGGAATATTATTGTACATTTTATTAAATATTTTTGAGAAGTCTGAAACAGATTCCCCCTCTTTCCTCTTAAGTGACCCAAATTCAGTGATATATTAAAGAAAATCTTTGTTATCCCCCAAATGCCTCAAGAATGAATCATCCAGAGCTTCAATCCAAACAATAGATCCAGGATTCAAACCCCTAAACCATCTCCTAGCCTCACCATCAAGGATCTGTACAAAAAATCTCATCCACACATCTTCATTTTCAAAGTTATGGTTATCTGCGTAACTATAAAAATATGAAAGGTGTTCTTCTACAGTTATGTATTCCTCCACTGTAAACATGGGCATGTACTTAAGGTAGTCTCCAAGTGGGAGAGAATTCATAGGTTGATGTAAAACAAGAGGGGCATATCTAGCAGCCACTATGGCCTCCATCCTGTTTCTAAGAAGATTAGCACATGCCATTGGGATGTGTACTGTAGGAGAACAAGGGGGAGATGGAGTTTGGATAGGCAAGACTGTAACTGTGTTTCTAGGGGAAAGGGGAAGTGATTGAGTGTCATAGGAGAATGGTATAGGGTTCAAGAAAAAATAAGTTTCCCCCTCTTTAGCTACAACAACTTTGATAGGAGGAGGAGTAGGAAAAACCAAAGTGGGAAAATCTTCTAAGCTCCTGGGTCTAAACCACTTTACAATATCAGGGGAAACAGGGGTTTCAAAACTTTCTCCTTCCAAATGAAGACTAAAAGGGGGGAGTTCAACAAGAAATCTTTCAAAATATAAAATTATGGAAACTCCAATAGATGGTATAAAAGGAGAATTGGATACAACTACTGGAGTTTTAAAAGAAGAATCATGTAAATTTCCAGAATCACATGGTACAACAGTTACAATTCCTTCTTGAGAGGTCTTTCCTTTATTTATAATCTTCTTTGGGTCAACTTCAGGTGTTTCCAAAGGTAACTATGGAGTAGACCTCGTGTGCCTGCCTTTGGGAGCCACAACTAAAACAATGGAGTCACCAGGTGCAAGCTGTAATCTTGAATGTACTGATTTATGATGCACCTTCAGAATCATAACTTATTTGTCATTCAATCCTAGGGAAATGTCTTCAATTCATTCCCTGACAATGATGCCAACAATGTTAGCACTGAGAGTCACCCTCAGATTACGGGAGGATAAGCCTAGTACCCATCAAAATGTTTGTGGGGGTAGGTTTATGAGTGGAGTTCAAATGGACAAAGCTCAACATAAGAATATTTAACATAGAAAACTGGGCTGACAGTGCATAATAAAATGAGGTTCTCATTAAATTCAGTCAGTGGTTTAAGGTTAAAGGTGAGAAGGAGGAGGACTTAGTGAGGAAAGTGGACAAGTCTTCCATGAGCATCTGGCCTTCAAGAAACTTGGTGCAGAAAAACTCAAGCACAAGAGCACTCTTGAACTTAAGTTTAAGATACTGAAATATATCATAGCAACATTATAATCAAACCTCCATTACAATACAACTATAACATCTCATATGGATCATCCATGCACGAGCATTTCAGCATAAGAGGAAACATGGAAGTGAAAGAAAATACTGAAATAGATCATAGTAGCATTATAATCAAACCTTCATTACAATATAACTACAATATCTTGTCTAGATAATCCATGCACGAGTGTTTCAACACAAGAGGAAACAAGATAACGAAAGAAATTGGCTTCTATTAATGAGAAAGTCTTAGGTCTCATACATAACCAGAGAACAACTCTGTTATCAAACTATTACAAAACAGGGAGCTCTGCTCAATCATCGACCCTAACATATTCTTCAAATGAATTATTTATACCCAAAACAGTGGACAACCACTAGGCATGCGAGTTGGTCATCATGTCCAAGGCTTTTCATCTGTTCACCCTTCTATCAGAATATGCGAGTATCCTTTTGTCAAATGCAAGCTCAGATCAACATGGGCTTGTAGGAAAAAACCATCCATCGTGGTACCTCGAGATGATATTTTTGTCTCCATGGCCATACCCTTCATGCCTTCTATTTATGGAGTGATCTGAAGTTTCAACTACCAGTCCTTGTTCATTAACTAATTTTCCGTTGGGATCGGGATGAGGATTGATGACTAGAGGGAAACCACGTGCTGCTATTGGATTCAACGTTGAATGAGCATGTGATTTTGGGGCCGTCGAAAGCGGTTTGGACCCACACCACTTTTGGGCCCGAAACTCACCACCTTCCACCACGTAGCTCTCTTGCAATACCATGGTTTATATTTTGTCCCACTTATGGATTTTAACACCCGAGCATGTTGCGACACTGAAATGAAGCATGGTCGTTGATATGAACAACCCTGGGATCTCCATCGTTGAAACATGAACTTTTCCACTACTTGTATTTAAGACCAAATGGACTGCCTTTGACTAGTGTGCTTTGTGCTCATGGCTATCACCTATATCAACAAAGGACTTGGACAACTTGTTGTGAGCTCAAGAAAACCAGATGACTAGTACTTTGCACCCAAATCCTGATAAGTGTTTATCCTTCAAGAGAAACATAAAAAATTTGGGCTGAGACTCAGTCAAGAGAGACACCAAGGGAAACTAGATTCTTACACAAAAGGGATATTGATTTTACTTGTCAGAAGGGAAAAATCCTAGGACTGGCATATGAAAAACAGAGAGATTAGGCAAGGGTGAAGACTTAGATATTAACAACAATTGCAGGCGACCCTTGACAACTTCATGTGATAACAAAGTTTATATTTTTACTGGAAATCAATAACCACATGGCCTTTCCCCAATAATCTCATGTAACCAATTTTCTCAATCAAATCCAAGATGAATAAATAAAATATAATAAAAATACTTAGCCCCTTCATTCCCCTCTTTTGTGGAATCATAGACCCCTATAAATATTTTCCTTGTTCGCCTTGCATCTAGTGATGTATTTTATTATTTGAAATGTTCAAGGTATTACATTTCCTAGGCATTCTAACCTCTTTTAATTGTTCAATCACTTTGGCCTTTCATCAAATAAATTAAATATGTTATTAATGTGGGGTCTCAAAACCAGGGTATTTCAATAGAAGACTCTTTGACCAAGTCTATGAGTGTTGTGAACTTATCTCGGTGTAGATAGGCAGTGGGCATCCCTTCCCTAGGTAACTAAACAAATGTTCATTACCTCCTATATCAATAAAGAAGACAACACTTGGGAGAATGGTAGGATGTTATATTCTTTGTAGTGAAATAATAGTCATCTGACTATCTAGTCAAGGTGGATTAATTGGGTGACAAGTCGAGCGATGAGTAATGTCGATTCGATGGTTAAGTAAAAGGTAAAAGTGATCACAAATAAATTCGAAGCCAAAGTGATCAATGAGAATTTGAAAGGTCGGCCGACAAGAGGTTGAGTGGAATCTGATTGAAGACTGACGGGAGCATCTATTGAAGTTGACTATAATATAATCCCATGATTCAAGGGATTGTATCCAATTATCTGCATGGATATGTAACTATTTTTGGGTGCCATGATTTAATTTTTTTCATTATTGAAATCCTATAAATAAGGCATGGTGTAATTGTATTAAGTTGATGTTCATGCTAGTCTTTAGTAGAAGGTTATTGGTTATGTAGATGTAAGTTGAATTGACTGCAAAGTTGTTCTTTTGTAAATCAAGAGAGTATGATGGTGATTGTGTCTTAGTTGTAGTCCAATGTTATTCATGTAACTATTGATTATGAATGAATAATACAACAAGAGAGAAATATGTTTAGGGAATTTTTTTTTCCCATTTGGGTTTGCAGAGAAAAATCTCTATGTACTATGTTTGTCATTTATTTTATTGTTTAAATATGCTTATCTTTCCTGGTTGGTTTAACATGGAAATAGACATCCATGCTAAACTTTCACGTACCTTCAGGTATATAGGAAGTCCCCTAGGTGTACCTGAAACCATCCTTAGATAAGCTACTTGTCTATATTTTTTCTATAGTACACCAATAAAAACACTTAGGGAGACCACTCTCTAGTTCCTGGGTAGTTGGGGAGTACAACTAAGGGAATGGTTGATCCTTCTTAGTTATTATGTTGATATATTGGGTCGAGTACCATTGTTGGACCCTGCATGTATATCAAAGAACTATAGCACTTGACAATCCCTTGTCCTTAGGTCCTAGTAACATTTTTTCCATGGCTCCAAAGAAAGATCCAAAATTTGCTTCACCAATTAAAACTCTAGAAATGTGCTTCACGACTCATGGTAAAATGAGGAGATACACAAGCAGCTATCCAAATTGGACAATCAAATCAACCAATTGAAGGATGGGTCATTGAAACAGGTTGATTTGATGAATACACAAACATAAATGGAATGGAAGATGGATGAAAATAAGAAACAAACAAAAATAACAATGGAATAATTTTTTTATGGAAATATGGAACAAATGGACAAAAATATGGAACAAATGGATGGAAATTTGTAACAAATGGAAAAGAATATTTTAGAAGTCGTAAATGGGAGGTTGACTAAAATTGATAAGGTGTCTTAAGGGACTCATGAAAATAAGGGTATTATTTAGGTTGAACAACTTTCCAATAATAATAATTTTCTAGGGGGATTTAACTTCAATAATGGAGTTACTTATGTATGGTTTCCAAAAGGAGTGAACCTTCCCAAGATTTAATTAAGGAAGTTTGATGGAATAGAGGTATTTACTTTGTGATCCAAATAGAAAAATATTTTGAACTGCATAATATTATGGATGATAAGAAAAGGTTTCACATAGAAACTTCAAACTTTGAGATAAAACCATATAAATGGTATCAATGGGTATTTGAAAGTAAGCTCCATTCTTATCATTATACTTGGTGTTTATTTACAAGATACTTAGAAGCATAATATGGGAAATCTTGGGAACAAGACTACTTCATTCAATTGACAAGAATCAAGAACTTAGGTGATATTGAAGATCATAATTCAGAATTTTAGGTATTTTCCACAAGGGTGGATAACATAAGTGATGAACATTTGTTGGAAGCTTACATGGGTGGATTAAAAGAAGACATTAAACATGAGATTTTCCTAAAACATATTGAAAATATTATGCAATCTATAAAATTTTCTTGTCATATTCAAGCCAAGAATATGACTACACACAAGTCTACCATTGGATCATATGTAGGAAATAGAGATCATTTGGGGGTTCATAAGACAACCTTACCTCATCCTCCTTGAATATCACATAAGGAAATGGAGAAAATAAGAGAAAAATGACTATTATTTTGTTGTAACAATAAATATTCAAAAGGTAATAAATGTTAAGAAATAAAATTGTTCACCTTGGAAAATAATGATGAAGAGGAAGTGGGGGCTTCTACACAAAGAAATGAGGAATAAATTTTCAACTTAAAAGAGCAGGAAATAGAGGCTGAAATTCTACAAAAAATTGATTCAGACATGTGCAAAATACATGTTCATGGATTGGTAGGGTTGCCAACACCTCAAACCCTAAATATTGTAAGTTGCATTAAGAAGAAGCAATTATATTTCTCATTGACTCAGGTAGTACCTACAACTTCATTAATAAAAGATTAGCGAAGCACTCAATTGTTTTGTATATCCAGTGAAAAATTTTCAAGCTTTGTTTGCTAATGGAGGGAGTATTGATTGTGTGGGAAAACTCCACAACATTAAACTAAGTATGGGAGAATATAATTTGGAAAGACCAATGTATGCCATTGCCATTGGAGGTGTAGACATTGTTCTATGGATTCAATGGTTGAGAAGATTAGTTACAATTTCTACAAACTATAATGAATTATTTATGAGATTTGAATTGGAAAGAATTCAATATAAAGTAAAAGGGTCAAAACCTAGACCTTCTCAATTCATCATCTCTCATAGAATGGAAAATCTCATAAAAAAGGGTATCAAGCGAGTTGTGGTTAAACATTATTCTATGGAAGTTAAGTAGGAAGATGAAAATATTCTAGAGGAATTAAGATGCACATTGGAAAAACACTATAGGGTCTTCCAATAAATTCCTAAATGTATACCTCCATATAGATATCATGAACATCAAATTTAACTAATAACATGAAGTACTTCTCCTAATAAAAAGACTTATAGATATCCTCATTAGAGAAAAGGGGAGATTGAGAAAATTGTACAAGACATGATGGATTTGAGTATTATTCAACCAATAAGGAGTTCATTTTCAGCTCCAGTTGTGATGGTGAGAAGAAAATATAATTCTTGGAGGATGTGTCCTGATGATAGAGATCTAAAACAAATCACCATAGAGGATAAATTCCTTATTCCAAATATTAATGAGCTATTAGATGAGGTTCATGGAGTGGCTTATTTTACAAAGTTAGATATTAAATTAGGATACCACTAGATCAGATTAAAAAAACATGGCATTCCCAAAATATATTTTAGAACTCATGATGAGCACTATGAGTTATTGGTCATGCCTTTTGGGTTGACTAATGCTCCTCTGACTTTTCAATGTATTATGAAAAAATAAATTCGACCCCATATTAAAAAGTTTGTGTTAGTTTTCTTTGATGATATAAGTATCTATATCAAATCATGGGAAGAACGCATTAAATATGTGGATAAAGTCTTGCAAATTCTTGAGAAAAATCAATTATATGTAAACATATCCAAATGTTCTTTTAGGAAACAAGAAGTAGAATATTTGGGTCATATTGTTTCAAGGGAAGGGGTTAAGGTGGACCCTCAAAATATCCAAGCTATTACCTAATGGCCTACTCCTAAGAACATCAAGAGTCTTAGAGGATTTTTGGCTATTACAGGATATTTAAAAAAAATGTTAAGAATTATGCATGCATTGCAGTCCCACTCACATATCTTTTGAAGAAAAATTCATTTGTATGGAATGATAAGGCTGCTTTTCCATTATCTCTCTTAAAGGATTCCATGTATTCTACACTACTATTGGAAACACATAAGTTTGGTAAAACATTCATAGTAGAATCTGATGCATCAAGACTAGGAATGGGAGCAGTATTGACACAAGAAGGGAGACCATTGGATTTTGAAAGAAAAAAATTCAAAGGAAAATATTTGGTGAAATATACATGTGAAAAATAAATGGAAGCAATTTTACATGCAATAAAAAATGTTGATAGTATCTCACTGGGAGGCACTTTAAAGTCAGTACAAACCATGATAGCCTAAAAATGTTTTGGAGCAATGATTGTCATCAGAAGAGAAACAAAAATGGGTAGTAAAAATACAAAGATTTGATTTTGAAATAATATACAAAATGAGGAAGCACAATGTAGTGGTATATGCTCTTTCTATAATAGGGGAAGCTTCAATATTCTATTCTATTACGTGTTCTATTCTTTTGTGGCTGGAAGAAGCTCACCATGAATGGAAAAATGACAACAATACTAAACAAAAAATACAATGTATAAAGGAAGGGATGAACTCTATGGAACAATGGCAGTGGAAGGGAGATATACTTTGGTACAAGGGTAGAATATTTTTAAGTGATCAATCAAAGTTGAAGAAACAAATATTAAGGTAGTCCCATGAATTTCCGATAGTAGGACATGTAGGGTCCTTTAAAAAATATCAAAGGATAAAAAAATATTTCTTTTGGGAAGGAATGAAGAAAAATATTAAAAACTTTGTAAGAGAATGTTAGGTTTCCCAAAGAAATAAAGGAGAGACAATAAAATATCCAAGGTTACTTCAGCCATTACACATACGTAACCAAATATGGGAATATATATCAATGGACTTCATTACACGGTTACCAAATTCTGAAGGTAAGGATGCCATTTTTTTTGTCATAGATAGAATCACACATTATGCACATTTTTGTGGAACTCAAAGTGCATATACAACACAACAAGTGGAAGAAGTATTCATGAAGGAAATTAATATACTTCATGGTCTTCCTAAAGTAATAGTAAGTGACAGAGATCCAAAATTGACTGGACTGTTTTGGAAAGAATTATGGAATATGAGTGGAACAACACTAGCTATGAGTTCAACATATCATCCACACACAAATGGTAAAATAGAAATAGTTAACAAATGTTTATAGGGTTATCTATGATTTTATTATACTAACAAGAAATATCAGTGGATGAAGTGGATTGTTCTAGAATAATGGTGGTATAATCCTACCTATGATACATCTACTAAATTGTCCCCATTTGAGGCCCTTTATGGATATCCAACTCATATTATCTCATACATTTTGCAAGATAAGTCCAAAGTAAAGGAAATAGAGTCACATATGGAGAATACTAAAGAAATTTTTACAATTCTAAAGGAAAACATCCAAATGGTGCAAAATAGTATGAAACAACAAGTAGATCAACATCGAAGTGAAAGACAATTTGAGGAGATTGATTAGGTATTTTTGAGACTACAACCTTATAAGCAATACACACTCAAGAAAAAGAAGAATAATAAATTATCTCTAAAACTTTTATGGACCCTACAATATTATTTGCAAGATTGGAAAAGTGGCGTACGAGTTAGATTTTCCTTCTTCTCGCATTCATAAGGGTTTTCATGTATCTTTCCTAAAAATGGTTTTGGGACAAACTATGAAAGTGCAAATATAACTTCTAGAATTAGATGGCAAAGGGAAGTTGATTCTTGAACTAGAAAAGGTTGTAGATAAATATTCTCTATATATTTGGAATAGAACCATTATGGATTACCTAATCAAGTCGAAGAATATGCCTCTAGAAGAATCTACATGGGAAAATGAGAAGTTCGTGAAGAAACACCCTCAATTAAAAGATTTGATGGAAAATATTTTTTAAAGAGGGGGGATATGTTAAGGCCCTTGGGCCCCTATGTTAAGGCCCTAATAAGAATTCATTATTAGTTTATTTTTATATTAGTAGGTCGAATAGAACCTTTCATTATAATTGCACCCTTTTTTTCCTACACACACACACACATACCAATTAGACATAGTCTTAGGATCATATTATTTTGTCTTTTGAATTGGATATATTGTAAAATGAGATTTCCTCCTTGAAGTGGATTGTATTCATTGAATTTTTATCATTCTCAAGGTGTTGGTTAATAACATATGTAATGTCCCATTTTCTTAGTCCCATTTACTTAGACTAGTTGAACAAATTGGATCTTATTATTTTAGGACATTTTGTTTACAAATTATCATGTTCATTGACATATGTTATGATGATGAAACTTGATCTATTTAACTATTTTGATTGGATTTAATTGATGTAATGATATCTTTGAATCAATTTTATCCTAATGTTTATATGATAAATATGGATGGATGCATTATACAATGATATGATGTAATTGATAGTATCAATTCACATAGTTATGAAATATTTAATGGATTTATACATATGTTTTAGATGCATGAAATTCCATATGATACTGATGGTTTTCCTAGTGTGATAGGAAAGCCACATGTGTATAGTGACGTAGGATTAATTCTATATTATTTGGACTCCAAATTGAGTTCAGGTTGTTAAGATATTCCATGTGATTAATGGTATGTTTTAATTTATGATTGTGGAACTATTTAATGAATTTATTTTAGTGTGTGCAGGAATAGGAAATATTATTTCCAATCAGTCCACGTGTGGGTAATGGGGTTGTATGTAAGTTGTACATGGTATCACTAGAAGAGGAGAAACACCATTCTTGTTTCCACCTACTAGCAATCATTTTCTATGCTTCAGGTTGAAAAGATCGTGACACTTTTACCTAGATGTTTCACATTGCCATGAGGGTAGTTCATATATTTGGTAACTTGTGATGTTTATCTAAGGGGTGTGAAATACAGTGACATCCTTATTCCTAAGCGACCATTAGTCTTTCAATACTATAGTGAAAAAATGAGTTAATGTGGTCTCAAAGGATATACCATTTACCCCACCAAAGAAATAGATGCTTGAATGGAATGTGTGAACATGGCACCATTGGTACTTATTGAAAGATAACTCTTGAAGAGAATGGAGAGGCATGGCACCATTGGTACTTATTGAAAGATAACTCTTGAAGAGCATGGAGAGGCATGGCACCATTAGTATCAATCATAGTGGTTAAACACATAGAAAAAATGTTTGACTAAACATGAGAAAAGATGTTTGACTAAGCATGTGCATTTTATTTATTTTGGGAAAAGTTAAAATGCATGATTGATTCATTGAGCATATAGGTTATTAACTTATTACATATTTCCCCAAAGAAAAAATACAATAGTTTATTTAAAATCCATTAGAAAAATATCTGCATTTAAGAATGTGCATTAATTGGAAAAGAAAGTAATTTTAATTAACTAAAAGCTAATTACTAGTGCACCCACAAATCAAGGAAAAGAAAGAGAAACAAGGAATTCAAATTCAAATAGCAGTGTGGGAAAGCAAAAATGGGCTTGTGATATATTAAAAAGAGTTAACAACTAACAAGAGTAGTGAATACATGTGCACCCATTGAAATATGAAAAGAGGAGGAGATAAAAGGAACATCTAGGATTAAAAATAAGAAGTGTAGTAGTTGGGCAATGAATAATAACTATTTCATCTTTTTAAATGAGGATATACTTGTGTACATGTGCATGTGAGTGATAAATGAATGGGTGAATAATAGGTAATTAGTAAATTAGTAAATTTACATTTTTTCATGATATGGACAAGTGGCTTGAACTACAAAGCCTGCAAAAAAAGTCTTGAGCCAGAGAGATAAACACGTTTGCACCCTAATGTTGGATGGATGTTGTAATACCAAATTTTATGTTGATGTTTTTTGATGAGTTTGGTCTATTGGCGAGTTTCCTTGAAGTGGGGATTTTGTCTCAATATTAACAGTTGCACTCTGTTTTCATTTTTTTATTTGGTATATTTCATATAATCCCATTACATCTCAAGGGTCCATGGGAAGAAGAGTACCCATTGGAATTGGTAGATTCATCAACCAATAAACTATATAATAACAGGCATGTTGATGCAAGGCAAGTGGGATTCAGACTCACATTCCAAGTTGGACACACAAAGAAACTCATTAAAATATTTCTTGTAATTTTATTTTTGAATAATTTTTATTGTGAATTTAAAAGAGGTCTTAATTTTAATATTTGTTGAAAGAAAGTTTTCCTTGTATATTTTCTATTTTTATGCAAAATATATCCATTATGTATAATGGATACATAGAGGGCTCGATTACTTAGCTTCTCTAAAACCATGGGTAATTAAATGCAAATGAAAATTATTTTGAATGCTTAGGGAATTGCAAATAGGTTTGAGTTTTTATTAAATATTGGAAGGGTACACTAACACAAGGTACTGTGTGATCTAACCATTCATACAGCTAAAGGTCTGTGTTGAATTAGAGATTAGCTGGTATTATTAGACACTTAAAAATCCTTTAATTTGTTATAAATGTAGTGTTGTAAGCTATTTGTTTCTAGTTGTAGATTGGCAAGAATCTTAGCTCAACTAAGCAAACTTATTCAATTGCATGACATAAATTGATTATCGTTACCCACATTGCAAACACCACTGGATTTTTTTTTTTTTAAAGATTTCTGAGTTTTCTATTAGTGATTGTGCCAACCAAGGTTCATAGAAACGACAACGTGCAAGAAGGATAACTAGATCAAGCCAATGTCTCTTAATAACATAAGTCTTGTATTGAAATCTAGCTCTGTAATGTTTGGCTAATATTGTTATTATCAACTTCCTTAGTAAATTGAAGGAGTTAGCAATTTCTTTACTTTGCTAGTTTAAAAAATTTCATTACTACAATATATTAGTGGCAAGTGACAAATAAAAATTGGTGAATCAATTTCAAAATTCTCATAAAAATTTAATACTTGTTTCTTTTTAAATTTTGTTGCTTTCTCTTAAATCCTGAAAATTGAACCAAACAAATGTGATTGGCCCATTTAGTATATGGTCTTATATATTTATATTTATAATTAAAAAAATTTGAAGAATCGTGTTATTTAAAAAAAAATCAATTAATTAAAATTAGTATTAGATTAACTACTTGATAGAAAAGTAAAATTTTAAATATTAAGATTCTATTCATAAAAATTGACTTAACCAATTATTTTACTAGGGCAATCTTGTTGTATTATTGAATTGGAATTGTTTAAATTGGAATGGTTTAGTATTATAATGTATATTGAGAAGTAAGTTAAAAAGGTATACATATATATTTGAAAACAAAGGACTATTAATAGGAGTAATTAAAGTATTAATATCCTTTATACATCGATTAAAAGTATTATAAACATGATTGATGTTAAATATTTTCAATATAAGGATAATATTTTGTAAAACATTATTTAAATATAATACTGGATAAAATTGTGTAGTTTAAAATAAATATAATTTTATAGTTACAACTTTTATGTAAGTGATGCAACCTTGTGCATTTTGTGAAGGTTAAATTGTCGTGTTTAATATATAGTAGTGTGTTTTGGGAGGTTAATATTGGGAGGGGTGTTACACATAACTTGATTCAAATTAAAAATCAATTTCTTTTATATCTATTTTTTTCCTTAAGTTCTTTCAGACAAATATGAAGATAGCTTCAATAATTTGTGAAGAGATGTACTTCATCTTCAATCTTGATTAGGGAATGATCTCCTTAATAATAGTTTTTTCTTCTTTTTTTTCCTTTCTTAATACACTACATTTAATCATCAAAATTAGTATTGAACTTTCACTTTGTATTTTTACCATCATTTTATGGACTAACTCATTACTATATCATCATCTTATTGTAATTTACCATAATATGTTTTATGTTTTTAGTTCAATAAACACAAAATCTCCAAGCTTCAAAAGATCGATGATAAATCATATATGACTCTTTTAAAAAGCATATGACTATAGCGATAATGATTTTTATGGAAAATCATTTGTGAAAAATCATCATTTAATTATTTCACAAGTTATGCTAGTCAATTATCATAGTCGACATATGTCGTAATTGAAAATAGATTCATGATAATTTATATTCTGATCTCATTATCCACTTATACATACTTCAAACAACCCCATCATTTACAATTCTAGGGAGACCTTACTACTATTAGTGAAAATTCTTAATACCGATCATTCTTACCAACATAGGTTTATGATTCAAATTATACTTAAACAAATAGTGTTTCTTATAATCATTCTTCTAAAACCGTCTAAGTTTCCCCAAGATATAAAATTCATAATACATTACTTGATCTAGCTCATTTTAAGGACCATTACATTCAATAAGACCGTGAAAATATTGTCTCAAGATTATCGCTATCATATAAGGTCATTCAAGTGGTTTTGTCATAATTAATCTACTTACATAATCATATAATTCAACTATAACAATTTTTTCAATTTAGCAATTTATGATTCATTTGCCTATGGTCAACCTTTATAATTGATATCATCTTCCAACTATCATAGTTAAAACAAAATCTTTTTGTTACTTATTTCATGTCAATTCACCACGTCTTTAGTTCACTTCAATTCACCCATGTTCATTTATAATTTCCAATTCATATAAATTTTATACTAATTAAATTAGTGAGATTGTCATGCTTACCTCTCCTTGCACATTGAGTTGATGACCTTTAACTACTTTCCTGATTATACCAAAAATATCATATATTTAATCGATTCCTTCTAGGATAACATTCTCTATATTGATCTTGTTTTACATGACTATTCAAGTTCTTAATAACAACAAAGAGCCTCAACATGTCTTGAATATTGTCTTAATTCCATAATAAGATAAACAAAAATTACATAATGACAAGCTATTTATCATCTCCAATCAAATATTAATCAACAATCCTTACAATTTATTTTAGAGTTTCATTTTCATTGTACTGTATTTGTCCTCTAATAAATTCATACTTCAATTATAAGTCTGTGATCACATAAATCCAAAAACTATAGTTTAAACTATTACATTCTCTTTCTAGAAATAAATCCATTATAGAAAAACTATCTACCTTATTACATCTAGTCATATGCAACCTTCATTGCACATGAACAAAGCAATAGACTCTCCAAACATATATTCAACAATCTAGCATAGGAATACAAGATTATTAGCCTTCCTACTAGATATTAAGTCATTATTCTTTGCCATTTTCACATATTCCTTCATCTCTTGAACTCAACTTCAAAGTCCATATACCTATTCACACACTTTTAAACATCTTATTACCAAAATCATGTCCATACAACATTACCTTCACTTTTAAACATCTTATTACCAAAATCATGTCCATACAACATTACCTTCACCGTTCAATTACAATTGTCTTTATTTTGTTTTCTATCTTGACACAATAAATCTTGATCACATCGTTCAAATTCCACATATCTTAATTTTCATTCTTACCATAACAACCTTTAACATTCTTTGTACCGCTCAATCCATTTGTCAAAATCATTAAATAAGAGAGTTTATAACTTACTTTTAGCGATTTTCTCATTTATTGATTACCAAAGACTTTCTATCTTTATCATTAAATCATATTATACTGGAAGATCTCCTATAATTTACCTAAACTCCCTACTAAATCAATTCTCTTATAAAAAAGCATGAAAAAAACCATATAAAGTTAACGTAATTTCTTTAGTCAACAATTTCATGAATAATACTCACTTTCTACAAGTGAAATATGGTAACCATACTATCAACAATTTCACGAATAATACTCATTTTCAAAAAGTGAAATATGGTAACCATACTATTACATTTAACCATCCCATTATAATGCTTTTCCTTAAAATTTAATAAGGTGGTTCAACTTTGGATCGGGCACAATGAGAATTTGTTAAATTCTCATTTTCAATCTATCCACAAGTAAATTATGGGTTTACAATTAATATATTCTTATCTATATTTGTGTTAATTTACAATTTTTCATCAGTGTAATGTATGCATCTTTCACGCCTTTATTGTTGTTTTCACAAGCATTTGACTTATACAAGAAAATAATTCACCTTTTCTTTATGTCCAATTTATTATATTCTATCAATCATCCACACTAAATAATTCAAGAACCATCCATACCTAATCATTAGCTATTTAATATAATTTATTCCCTTAAAGGTGAATATTCATGCATACTTCCATATTTCTATCATCATGGATCATTGTCATCTAGTCCATATCCATCCTTCATCCAAACCAGATAAGTGGTATTGTTTTGTATCATTCTTACATCCATGTAAGATGAACACCAACCTAATTTTCAACATCTTCTCTTCCATACTTCTACTCTTCTCATGAACATTCTCTTCTCGACATGTTTACCCAACTATTTTGTGCCCTACACATGGGAAAGTCAACTATTCATTTTATTGATGGGCTATAGTGATACGATGTTAATAGAAATTTGATACCTCAAATGGTTTCATAAGTTTACAATATTTTAAACTATTAGAAAAGGATCTATCTTTATAGTGGACTCTACTGCTTAGCTTGTGTTGTGGACTCGACTGCTTAGCTTGTGTTGTGGACTTTACTGGTAGACTGATGCCAACGCCCTCAACCCGTAGGTCGAAAGGTCCACGTCAACATAAGATCTTTCCTTTTCCATGGCCCGAAGAACTCTAAAGGGTTCTTCTATTTCCCTATCAGGAAATCTGCACCCACAACAACTCTCACGGGATCCCCTCTTTATACTCGGGAGATCGGACTTCACAACTTCGCGAATCCGTCGGTCGAGCGTTGGTCTCACGAATCCACAAAACCCGAAATCAGTCAACGTTGATCCTTCCTTTACCCTTTCGGGATTTCCCCTATAGCGATTTTGGCGGTCACGATGTCGAGCAACTTGGTTCCCCGACTCCCGAATCCTGATTTGCAGAAACTCTGATACATGCGAGCTTTGACATTTTCAACGGTCCTTTCACTTTGTTGGCATTTCGGACTTCACAATATCGTGAATCCTGATGAAAAGTTTTTGGGACTTCACTTTCTACGAAACTCCGAAATAATGTGCCACCTGTCCACTCGTTGACTCCCCGTGGCCCACACTATCCTTTGGTTGTCAGGATATCGCGTTTTGTGATATCGCGATTCCTGTTGCACCGTTTGTGGGACTTCAACCCATGAAACCCCGATATGGAAAACTAGGTGTAAAACCGACGACCCTTATGGCTCGGATCTACGGTCTTGCCCCTCCTGAGCTTAGAACCTTTAGGGAATACTTCGTCGTATCTCCCCTGCTTCTTCTTGAGATCTAACGACTCACGGAAGTTCGTGAATTCTCCTCAGAGAATTCCGACCGTTTATTCCTCCTTAGCGATTTCTGCAAAATGAATCAAGTATCCCACCGTGAAAGCTTATCCACCTGCGGCGCAAACTTACGACGCCTTCTTGATACTCCCAGTCACAACTTCCATTGCATTGTTCTCCAATAGTTTCAAAGGTATTATTCTTCCTGAGCTTTTCCCACGACTCTGGGTCTTCTTAGAAAACCTCTTGCTCGCACCCTTGGCGGAAACCTTCATACACTTCCTCGTGATGAATCATTTCGACTCTGCGCACACTTGCAACAACAGTCTCTCAATGCTTCTCTCAGGTTCGCATCCCTGAGAATTCGCTCGGCCTGCGCACTCCTTGCACGACTCCTGTGCTTGTCTGCACTTCTGCGAAAATGAGGACAAAAGCTACCCTATCTGAACCCTTTGTCAATGCACTCCTTGCGGACACTTCAACTGCACTCCTTGCAGGAACCCTTGTTCATATAGAGAAACAATTGAAACTCATTCCTACTTCCTTTCAAACTTCAAACTCAAAACATGAAATCCTATACACAGCATATAAAACAAATGTATAACAGGAAGCAAACATTCATGAGCATATCATTCAACATCAATACACATAGAACAAACACAAAACCATGAATTTCAATCAAACTCTTTGCATTAATTCAAATATCAGTACATGGGTGTTTTTACACAGCTCTTTGCTTCTCTATGCTCTCTCAATTCTCCATTATGTTACAATACACAATGAGGGTGTCTATATCCCATTTCCCTCTTGCACTCTAAAACTGTCTGATTGAGAATTGAATTCTAACTACCTGCATTAAGTCCTATAAACGCCTTCTACCTACTAAGGACGAGAGCAATCGCTCAAGGTCCGTTTACATTATACAAGTGCGTTTCTTCTTAATGACTTCATTTAATATTGCGCATCAACTTCAAGGTGATTTCAAAATTTGTGCTGGGTGGTTGTCCAGCTATCTTTTGCTTCTGCGCTGGCTCGCTTGATGCTGGTGATGCTCCTGCATCATACTCTCTGGCTTGAAAAATTTCATGGGCTCCTGTCCATGAGCTCACGCACGGTCTGTCCATGCTTTTGGATCTCCACTTTAGTCTCCCAGCTGGCATATTCAACTGGATGGCCTTTCCATTTGACCAGATACCTGAAGTATTCTTTCTTCTTGGTCTTCTTACTGACCCTCTTGTCCAGTATGCGCTCCATTTGTGGCTTCTTTGCAACTGACATCTGCTTTGTCCACTGGATCACTGGCTGCTCATTTTCTGTCCCTGTTTCTTCATCTTTATATGGGTACAAATCTGAGATATTGAATATCGGAGAAATTCCAATCCCATCGGGTAATTCGATCTCGTAAGCATTCGCCCCAAATTTCCTCAAGACCCTACATGGACCGATTTTCTTCATCTTCATCTTATTATATGTTCCTCTCGGGAACCTTTCTTTCTTTAAATGTGCCAGAATCAGGTCACCAACCTCAAATTGAAGTTGTCTTTTATGCTGATCAGCTCTACGCTTATACTCCTGGCTTGAACTTTGTAATCGCTCCTTCACCCAGCTGTGAAGTTCCTTCATCGCCTCTGCGAAATATTCTGCACTAACGCTCCTAGTCGCAGTCTGTTCTGAATCCCTCAATTCAGAAATTCCTCTTCGTTGCATGCCATAAACAATCTGAAATGGACTCTGCCCTGTGCTCCTGTTAACCGAGTCATTATAAGCAAATTCTTCCTGTGGTAATATGTTGTCCCACTGGCTGTGGTGTTCTGTCACCAAGCTTCTCAACAAATCTCTCAGACTTTTGTTCACCACTTTCGTCTGTCCATCCGTCTAAGGATGATAAGCTGAACTAAACGACAAGTTAGTTCCCAGCTTCTTCCATAAGGTCCTCCAAAAATGCCCTATGAACTTTGTATCTCGATCCGAAACTATACTCCTTGGCAACCCATGAAGTCGAATGACCTCTTTGAAAAACAAGTTCGCAATGTAAGTTGCGTCACTGGTTTTCTGACATGGAATGAAGTGTGCCATTTTGGAAAATCTATCCACCACCACAAAGATTGAATCACAACCTCTTTTTGTTCTTGGAAACCCCAATATGAAATCCATGCTAATTTCATTCCACGACCTTTCTGGTATGGGAAATGGTTGATAGAACCCCACATTTTGTCTTCTTCCCTTCGAATGCTGGAAAATTCTGCATCTGTCCACGAATCTCTTGACGACTGCTCACATTCCCAGCCAAAAATATGACTCATTCAATTTTGCAAACATCTTGTCGTGACCAAAGTGCCCTGCCAATCCTCCGTTGTGTTTCTCCTTCAGCAGATTCTCCCTCATGGAGCATTTCGGAATACACATTTGATTACTCTTAAACAATAATCCTTCCTGGATCATGTATTCTGCCCATTGGCTTTTGTCTCTAAGAATTGGATTCTCAGCTGCTTCATACGCTTCCCCAAAATCCTGATCCTCTGCGTACATGTCCCTGAGATCATCAAAACCCAACGTTTTGACTCGGAACTCCTGCAACATCAAACATTTCCTGCTCAAAGCATTAGCAACTTTGTTAGCAGTACCATAAATATGTTTAATCACACAAGTGAAATTCTCCATATACTCAACCCATTTAACATGTCTCTGATTCAACTTTTCCTGTTGAGTCACAAACTGCAGTGCATGATTGTCACTATATAAGACAAACTCTTTGGGAATCAAGTAATGCCTCCATTTCTTTAATGCCTGTATGATAGCATAAAACTCCTTATCATAAGTGGAGTATTTCACTTTCGCTTCATTCAGCTTCTCGCTAAAATACGCTATCGGCCTGTCTTCCTGACTCAAGACTGCCCCGATTGCAAATCCGCTTGCATCGCATTTCACTTGAAATGTCTTTTGGAAATCCGGCAACACCAGAACCGGTTGTTCCGTAATCTTCCTCTTCAATAGATTAAAACTTTTCTCAACTTCTTCAGTCCAGTGAAAATATTTGTTTCTTTTCTTCACTGTATCCATCATTGCGACACTAATTCCACTGAAATTCTTGATGAACTTTTGGTAGAAAGTAGCCAATCCGTGAAAACTTCTCACCTCAAAGATACTCTTCGGTGATGGCCAATTCTTGATTACCTCCACCTTATCTGGATCCATCCTCAACTCATCTGTAGAAATAACAAACCCCAAATAGATGAGCTCTGTCTTCATGAATGAGGACTTCTTCATGTTGATCAACAACTTCTCTTGCTGTAACCTCTGCATCACTGTAGCCAAGTGCTTCAAATGCTCTTCCACTATCTTACTGTAAACCAGTATGTCATCCAAATACACAATGACACATTTTCCGATGAACTCCTTCAGGACTTCGTTCATCAACCTCATGAAGGTACTTGGCGCATTTGTTAAGCCAAACGACATAACAAGCCATTCATACAACCCTTCATTGGTTTTGAATGTTGTCTTCCACTCATCACCTTCTCTCATGCGGATCTGGTGATAACCACTTGTCAAATCAATCTTTGAAAAGTACTTTGATCCACTCAAGCAACCCATCAGATCATCCATCCTTGGCAATGGAAATATGTACTTGATGGTTATCTTGTTAATCGCCCTCGAGTCAGTACACATCCTCTAGCCTCCGTCTTTCTTCAGACTGAGTACTGTTGGAACAACACATGGACTCAAGCTTTCCCTGACCAAACCTTTGTCCAACAACTCTTGGACTTTCCTTTTAACCTCTTCTTTCTCTTGCGGTGTCAATCTGTACGCGACTTTGTTTAGCAAACTAGCTCCTAGTATGATATCGATCTGATGACTCACACTTCTAATCGATGGCCACAAATGAGGTAATTCGTCCACTACTATATCAGCGAACTCTTCCAGCAGTTCCTGAATTTCTTCTGGTAAATCATCCACCCTTGTGCTAGTCAGAACAGTCTTCAGTTTCCTGACCACAATGAACTGTGGATATTCCTTATTCTTAACCTCCATAAGAAGTTCCTTCCCACTCATGAGAAGTACAGTGTTTCTTACTTCCGGTTTCACCTCCTTATCCTTAATTGGAAGCAACATGTGAGTCCTCCCATTCTTCTCCAGGGTATATGTGTTCATTTTCCCATCACGAATCACATTTCTGTCATACTGCCATGGTCTACCCAGCAATAGATGACAAACATCCATAGGAATGACATCACATAATATCCTATCATTATATCCTCCTATCTTAAACTCAACTAAACATTGTTTAGTGACAGTTACCTGGTGTCCTTTCTGTAGCCATGAAATTATGTATGGGCTTGGATGATCAATCATCTCCAGCTCCAGCTTCTCTACCATCCCTGTAGAAACAAGATTATCCATACTACCACTGTCTACAATGACCTTGCATACCCTGTCCTTGGTCTTGCAAGCAGTCTTAAAAAGTCTGGTCCTTTGGACTGAACTCTCCACCTCCTTCTCTGGTGTCAAAAGAGATTTTTGCATCATCAGCGATCTTCCGCCTTCAACGTCTTCTGCCTCAACATCCCACCTCTGTGCTTCAGCGATGTGAGCTTCTCCAATCTCCTTCATTTTATCTGGAAACTCATAAGACTTGTGCCCATTCTTTCCACATGTGAAGCATGTGATTACTCCACCTCTTCCTCTTCCTCTACCTCTAGTATGAGGAAAAGTGTTGTTGTCAGCATAATCTCCTCTCTGCTCAGTATGTTGTCCTCTCTGTTCAGCATATTTCCCTCGCTGTGAACTTCCACCTCTCTCAATTTGAGTCTGAGGTTTCTTCCAGTCTTCCTTAGGCTTCTGATATTTACCCTGGGCAACCGATTTGCCTCTGGGCTGGCTTCTGCCTCGGCCTCTCTGACTCTTCTTTCATCTCAGCTTCTCTTCCGCTTTCAGAGCCATATGATAAGCATCTTCCACCATTCGGATGGTTACCATGCTCATCTCATCCTGGATATCATATCTCAGACCATTCATATACCTCACAACTTTTTCATCATCGCTCTCCCGATGACTTGCCCTGATGTTCAGTTTATAGAATTCTTCAGTGTATTCTTTCACTGTCATCAGCTTCTGTCTCAGGTTCTGCATCCTCCTGAAAAGAGTAATTTGGTAGTCTCTGGGGATGAATTTCGCCTTCATCTTCGCGATCATTATATCCCAGCTTTTGATCTTCTGCTTGCCTTTGCAGTGTCTGTCAGCTTGTAGTTCATCCCACCACAATGCTGCATGTCTCTTCAATCTTGTGACAGCATGCCTGACTTTCTTGTCCTCTTCGACATCTTCATAGTCGAAGTATGTGTCTAGAGCTCTAATCCAGTCTAGAAGCTCCTCTGCATCCAAGTTTCCCTCATAAAATGGAATGTCCATCTTCGCTCTTGCGCCTATCCTTGCAATAGCTCTAATCAAACGTCCGTTTGATGCATATTCGGCTGCAACTTCTTCTTCATGTTCAGTTTCAATCTCGCTTTCGGAATCACTAAGATCCCCAGCACTAATTGTGCGTCTTTGTGTTGTCTCCATGTCTTCGAGTCTATCTCGTAGATCATGCATCTCTCTTTCCATAGCTGGATCTGTCATCTGCCTGCCTCTTCTTCTCGACATTTCCCTATCCTCTGGTGGATCGGGTGTTTGCCTGTCCCTTCTCCTTAGCAGCATGGTGAATTCTCTTTCTCTGCTACAGAAAGCAAAGAACCTTTCTCTGCTCTGATACCAAAATGATGCCAACGCCCTCAACTTGTAGGTCGAAAGGTCCATGTCAGCACAGGATCTTTCCTTTTCCACGACCCAAAGAACTCTAAACGGTTCTTCTAATTCCCTATCGGGAAATCTGCACCCACAACAACTCTCACGGGATCCCCTCTTTATACTCGGGAGATCAGACTTCGCAACTTCGCGAATCCGTCGGTCGAGCGTTGGTCTCACGAATCCTCGAAACCCGAAATTAGTCAACGCTGACCCTTCCTTTACCCTTTTGGGATTTCCCCTATCGCGATTTCGGCGGTCGCGATGTCGAGCAACTTGGTTCCTCGACTCCCAAATCCCGATTTTCCGAAACTCTGATACACGTGATCTTTGACTTTTTCAACGGTCCTTTCACTTTGTCGGCATTTTGGACTTCGCAATATCGCAAATCCTAATGCAAAGTTTTCGGGACTTCACTTTCCATGAAACTCTAAAATAATGTGCCACCTGTCCACTCGCTGACTCCCCCATGGCCCACACTATCCTTTGGTTGTCAGGATATCGTGTTTCGTGATATTGTGATTCTTGTTGCACTGTTTGCGGGACTTCAACCCACGAAACCCCGATATGGAAAACCACGTGTAAAATCGACGGCCCTTATGGCTCGAATCTACGGTCCTTCCCCTCCTGAGCTTAGAACTTTTAGGGAATACTTCGCTGTATCTCCCCTGCTTCTTCTTGAGATCTAACGGCTCACGGAAGTTTGCAAATTCTCCTCAGAGAATTACAACCGTCCGTTCCTCCTTAGCGATTTCTGCGAAATGAATCAAGTATCCCACTGTGAAAGCTTATCCATCTGCAGCGCAAACTTATGACGCCTTCTTAATACTCCCAGTCACAACTTCCCTTGCACTGTTCTCCAATAGTTTCGAAGGTCTTATCCTTCCTGAGCTTTTCCCACGACTCTGCGTCTTCTTAGAAAACCTTTTGCTCGCACCCTTGGCAACAACCTTCAAACACTTCCTCGTGCTGAATCCTTTGGACTCTGCGCACACCTGCAACAACAATCTCTCAATGCTTCTCTCAGGTTCGCAACCCTGAGACTTCGCTCGGCATGCACACTCCTTGCACGGCTCCTGTGCTTGTCTGCACTTCTGCGGAAATGAGGACAAAAGCTACCCTATCTGAACCTTTTGTCAATGCACTCCTTGCGGACACTTCAACTGCACTCCTTGCAGGAACCCTTGTTCAAATAGAGAAACAATTGAAACTCATTCCTACTTCCTTTAAGTCTTCAAACTCAAAACATGAAATCCTATACACAACATATAAAGCAAATGTATAACAAGAAGCAAACATTCATGAGCATATCATTCAACATCAATACACAGAGAACAAACACGAAACCATGAATTTCAATCAAACTCTTTGCATTAATCCAAATATCAATACATGGGTGTTTTTACACAGCTCTCTGCTTCTCTATGCTCTCTCAATTCTCCATTATGTTACAATACACAATGAGGGTGTCTATATCATGTTTCCCTGTTGCGCTCTAAAACTGTCTAATCGAGAATTGAATTCTACCTTCCTGCATTAACTCCAATAAATGCCTTCTACCTACTAAGGACGAGAGAAATCGCTCAAGGTCTGTTTACATTATACAAGTGCGCTTCTTCTTAATGACTTCATTTAAGATTGCGCATCAACTTCAAGGTGATTTCAAAATTTGTGTTGGGTGGTTGTCCAGCTGTCTTTTACTTCCGCGTTGGCTCGCTTGATTCTAGTGATGCTCCTGCATCATAGACCATGCATCTATGAATAAGGTGCTAATTATATTTTAAGGATTTTGTGTACGTCATTATTTTCCATTTTTATTAGGTATTTATATGCATTGTTTGACTTATAAATATTTTAAAACTTATTTCTATAATTTCATGGATCTAAGTTAGAAATCATTCTATATAAGAATCCATTTCAAATCATTAAAAAAAAATAGAAAAGAAAAAATTCATGCTTCCTTCACTTAATCTAGATATTTATCTTCCTACAATAATAAATTTTGGAAATACAAAGTACCTCCTTAAAGTTTGTTACCGTAATAGGTGTCCTTTATTGACTTATTACATGCTCTTCAAAACTCTACTCTATTATAAGGGTTAAGATTTCCTCTATATCATACCTTATTGGTCCTAATACATAACTCTTGCAAATAATATTGTACATGAATTCCTTATATAATAATAAGGATAATAACAAACATGTGGGTTTTTTAGTCCCTAACATTGTAACTATGTTCTGATACCATATGTAGTGTTCCTCCTAACATTAACTTAACTAAGTACATGTACATTCTAAAATGATATCTCTCTCTCTTTATATATATATATATCAACTAGATAATATGACCTTCATTTCTTTTTTCATTTAATCATACCGATCAATACACATTATATACATCACATAACATTTTGTTTCATCCTTATCCATGTTAAAAATAATAGGATAAAAACTCACATCAAGTAGCATTATTATCAAGTGGCATTATTAGAATCTCAACATAAGGTGTAAGTATGATAAATATTCATGACCATATTTAAATATGATCTTAAAATGTCTTCATAATAACTACACATTATGTATCTCATATAATCCTTCCATTTTTATGAAACATGTGCAATATTTGTTGACCATGGATGCAAGACATATTTCATTCCATGCATTTTTCCTACAAATAATTAAAGGAATTCATAAAAAATCAAGTAATCAATTTCTAATTTCTTCGCTTAGCAATTAAATACTATTTTTACTACCATAATATTTATTATAAGAATACAAAACTATAGACCTAATCGAATAACATTCTGCCCTCTATGTGGTAGATTTACAATGATTCTTAATATCCTCTTAGATTCAAACAAATCAATAATTAGTATTACAATTATAGTGTGTCAGGTTATTAGGACTTCAAATGTAGGTTTGAGTTTGATTGTTGTAATACGATCTTTCTTCAAACATACTTTTAGAATTTAACGATTTTTTTTTAAGATATACACTCACATAAATAAGGATGACCGAACATCATGTTACTGGAATAAGGGTTGCATGGCAACGCACATCATGTTACTGGAATAAGGGTTGCATGGCAACGCAGTCCCTGCCGAATTAGTTAGGAAATACATGTTAAACAATGAAACTTAATATAACTAAATGCAAAAGTAATAAATATTTTTTGTCAATAATTGAGGGTTGTTTGTTATTAAAAATGTATAATAAACCGTAAGCTGAATTTCTTTTATTAAAATTTTTAAAATCTATTTATTTAAAATTTTATTTAAAATAAAATAATAAGATATCTCTATATTTGAAAGATAATATAATCTGAATAAAAATATAAATTTGTGTGATGAGAATTACTTCTACTATTTAAAAAAAATTAAAATAACTTTATGAACTAATTTAAAAAAAATTAAAAAAACCTTTCTATTAATTAAAAAATTAAAATAATTTTGTATGATGTAAAAAAAATAAAAACAACTTTATAAACTAATTTAAAAAAATAGAATAACTTTCTATTAATTAAAAAATTATGTGATGTGAATAACTTAAATTAATTGTATTATTTTAAAAAAATTAAAATAACTTTATATTATTTTTATTTTTTTTATATTAATGGTAGGTATTTTTATGTTCCAAAGATAATATTAGTTTTTTTATATATTTTCAAAACTATTATATATCCATCAATAAATGAGGAACCATTCATCTTTCTAATTTATTTATTTATAAAAATAAATTTTTAATCAAAACAATAAATTTTAATGTTAAACAACAAAATACTTACGTCATTCCCCAGACACTAAAATCAAATATCCTATGAAGTATCCAATGTTGGATCACAAAACTTTTTATGCTATTAATATAAAATTTAGTTATAATTTTTATTGATATTATAATTTTTTAATTAATAAAAGTATTGTTTTTAAATTAAATTAACAATATATAAATTTAATTAGCACAATTTTTTTTTATTTAATTGAGTTATAATTTATATTAATACTATAATTTCTTAATTAATAAAATTATTATTATTAAATTAAACTGATATTATACTAAATCTATTTATACATTTTGATTTAAAAAATATATTATTTTTTTAAAATAAAAATACAAATCCCCGCCTGCTACGGCAACCTCACGAGCCTCCACTACCTGGGCCTCAACGGAAACGGTCTCGGCGGCGCCTTGCCGTCGGAGCTCGGCAAACTCACCGGCCCACTACAACAGTTATTCCGGCAGTTATTCCGGCGGGATCCCGCCGCAGCTAGGGAACTTAACGAAGCTCATCCGACTCGACATGTCTGACTGAGGCCTCTGACAAAAAAAAATCAACGTAATTATTTTTTCAAAATAAAATATGGAAAGAAGTTAAGTAAACATTAATTGAAGTACATTGGAATACGCGAAATCAGCAATAACACTTGAAACTTATAAACCAATCAAATTGTAACAAATATATATATTTTTTATTTTAAAATATATAAATAAAAATTTCCTACGTTAAACATTATAATTTATGAAAAATTTTAAAGTTAACTACTAACTAATATCAAGTCAACCATGAACTCATAATAATGAAATGATAATGAACTAAAACATTCTATACATCTCCTTCATCACATCCCTAATTCGACTCTCTAATTTCAGCATACCGTTTTGCTGAAATTAATGCAAAATTGCATTACATCTATTTTATTTTCCATTCACATGAAAGCATAGGCCTAATAATTGGGCGACCAATCTTGGAGGTTTTAATTATGAATTCACCTTCATAGACACCTAGTTGGCCCTTTACACCTAATTGGTAAAATTCCTCAAACTGAATTATGTGTAATAAAATTAAATAAAATAAGAATAAGCGAATCCTTACACGGGGTTATGCCATTTTCAAATTACATATAACTACACTCGTTATTAATACAACCCATACAACCCATAAAAACCCCATCAAATTCCCCTAAAAAAATAAATTTTAAGAAAATTTGTGGCAGACAAGCCACTACAGTACATGAATGTGGGATGCCATAATAATATTTGCATGCTTTTGTGGATTTTAATCCTATGGGGTTTCCAAACCTAAAAATGTGTGTTATTTTCCCTTGTACATGGTGTAGACATATGTAACCTCGTACTCAAAATTCAAAAAATCATTTCCACAAAATTCCATAAGCATTCAAACAAGATGGGGTTTTATACAAAGGTTTAGGTTGGAGATATGACTAAAATAATGGAGATATAATCCAAGGAGATATAATCCAATAAATATATGAAAATCAAAGCCTAAGGAGATTTCTCAACACTAAAGAAATGTAAAATAACTTTTCCAAATCATGATACCTTTAATGACATGGTTGCATATATCCTTTTTTATTGATCCTTAACTCCAATTTTTCTCTAAGAATTAGACTCAAGCTTCCTCCATGTTATGATAAATCTTACCTTGTGGACATGTTAAGGTCCGCTTTAGACCAAGACCCCTTCTTTGGTCCAAAGATATAAGTAAACAAATGGTTTCTAATTTTCTTGTAGATCTAGTTTATTACTAATCGAAATGAGAAAGAGGAAGAGAGTGATGTACCATGTTTTGATGTTTGTCCTCGTTGTTCCAAGATTCAGGCTTGATCTCCAAGCTCCTTAGCGCGATTCGAGACCAACGACGAACAACAAATAAATCATTTCTCCTAATATATGTGATTAAATAAAACAGATCGCTCTATACTTGATTTGAATTAAGCATAGACATTATCATAAACAACATAATGAAAGAAATAGACCAAGTTGATATTAAATGGAAAGCAAAAAGAAGGTGCTTACAAATCAAGTTGATGTCTCTACAATATTATGCAAGCTCTCCTCGTCCAACCCTTGCATGAAAGTCTTGAGATCAAAATGGTGATTGTAACATACCCGACCACCCAGGTCGGGTCATGCCACCAAAAAGATTTCATGCTCTGATACCATATTGTAACATCCCCAACATCCAACTGGGCTATGCCACATAAAATTTCCTGAACTGTATGCAAGTTAAAACATATACACACAAAAAATCTTGCAGAACTTTATATATAAAACTCAAAACAGACAAATGCAATCTGTAAATGCTCAGATTCATACAGAAATAACAGTAAACATGTACATGCAACATAGACAGGAAAAACCCATAAATATAAAGACAGGTATAAACCACAGATAGGAAAAACCCATAAATATAAAGACATGTATAAACCACACATAGGAAAAACCCATAAAAATAAACACATAAATAATAATGCAACATGTAATTTAACACACAATTGACACTTATCTTGGTAAGACTATCACCAACTGCATGTAGACCTTCCACGAACCTCCGAGCCTTAGACCACGATGCTCATCACTCTCGGCAATGGGTCACCCCCGAGCTGGGATTAAACTCAACCTGGGTAAAGGGGTTCCTAACGAGGATGATGTATCTCAGACAACAGGAAAGACTCTGTCACAAGTGCCAACTCAAACTAACATCCTATAGTCCCGCATTCCCCACATGCATGTCCCATCCTAGGAAGTGTGCTCCTTCTCTGCTCAACAGTCCCTCAGCTACCCCACTTCCCTTCCAGGGCTTCATCAACAAGTTGGAAAGGAAGTCTCAGAGCCATGTAGTTGTAGTTTAGCACCTTCGGGAAATCAATTCCCAACAATTGTTGATGAGCCTGAAAACCCACCTCTTAAGTATCCCATGGGCCTGATAATCCACCTCTTTAGTATCCCATGGGCTTGACAACCCGCCTCTTGAGTCTCGCTCCCAAGATAACCAGGTACAGATATAGGTATAGGTACGGATATAGGTACCATGATAGGAAGGTACGAAGGACAACTGAATGAGTGAGTGAATGATGATGGAATGGATGATCAGAAAATGAACTAAGTCCAAGCTATATATATGCATGTTCCCAACTTGACACTTGTCATGTTGAGAGCTAATTTTTCCCACTTGTCCCCATCTTTAGAACTTAGGATAAAATAATTATCCATACTTTATTCTTTAAGGAACATTAATATAATATTCCATTTTTGGCTTAATCTCCCTAGCTTAGCCCCTTATCCTTAACTTTTAGCCCCCCCTTTTCCTAACTAGTGAAGTTTACTCCCTCATACTCTTTTATCATGGTCAATCTACATGCATCGATACATTATGTTAATGATAGGACATATACAAAAATAGGCTCACTGGCCTTTAGCATCTAAGCTCTCTAGCTTAATTCAAAACATAACCCTCCTAGCTTATAATAATTGGCTCACCAACCTATCAAACAAAACATATACAGAAAGGATCCCTAGCCTCAAAATTGTGCGCACTTAAGTTTGTTGCACGTGATATCCTGGAATGTGCAGACTTCATCATTTTAGTGCACAATACATTTTCACACTATACCATGGAAGGTGCATGCAAAATGATATCAAACAACTCACCAGCTTAAGTACATTTGCATTTGCATTTACCATTTGGGGTTCATCCTAGGGGTATTACAATCCCCTCCCCTTATTTATGCACTGTCCTCAGTGCATTATATACCATGTACCATTCAAATTCTTTAAAAATATCCAAGCTTTTGCTATTGGAATCTTGTTATCCATCTAGTGCTCTACTTTCCAACACCAATTCTGGTATTCATACTATAATTGGAAGTCAATTTCTTTATTCCATAGAAATTCTTCCAGGAATAATTTATTTTGTTGTTGCATTTGACACACCCTCCTTATGGAAGCTACCATGCCATAAGCATCCTTGGGTTTCCTCCTCCTTGTTGCACTCACCCTTCCAGGCTTAGACATCCCTTCATTGCTACTTAGTCCTTCAATGATCCATCTTTCCAAGGATTTCACACACAAGGAGAGAGCTAAACCATTAACAGAACCCCACCAAGGTTCTACAATTTTAGGGCTTTAGTGTCCTCAACAATAGTTGTTCTTTCCCAACATTCCAAATTTAATCAAGATTATCTCATCTGCATCACACACATGCAATTATCATGAGAGAACATTATAAAATTCCATTTTAGAAATCAAATTAATTCCATAAGGAATTCGACTTTTTCCAAAATATGAAATTCTATTTCATAATTTTTCATTGCTATTGAAATAATAGGATGCAGTCTTCCTTCTGGCTTTCTGCAAGCACCATGCTAAATTCCATTTTTCCAGCAATGATTCTATCTTGCATATAACTAACAAATTGTCAGTATTTCATGTACATCATATTTTAATTGCAATATGTACAAAAATCTTATGCAGTGATCTTAGAATTGCCTACACCTAGAAATCCAATCACAACACCAAACAATTTTAATAAAATAAAGAATGAATTAGCATTCTGTGCATAACCTTGTTCACAATAAATATCAATAACTTCATTACTTTAATTTCTGAACAAAAAGTTTTCTGTAGTCACTATTCTTGTGACTATCGGACTTGCAACTTCCTATTGCAATGCCTAAGAACTCCTGAAATGTTCTCAACTCCATGAGTTAGCAACATTTCAGCCATTAGTATAATTATTTTCATTCAAAACATATATGCATGCACTCAAAAAATGCATTCAACAATTGCATTTAAGTATACAATTATATCATGTATGAGTGCAACTCTGCCACTTAATGTATCTCACCATTCATAAATTGAAAATCTGGCCAATGTCTTGACACATTCTCCACACACTTCCCATTGTCTTCTCAATTTCTTGGATGCCTTCCTTTTCAACCCGAACACTACACCAAGAATACAATTTTGTGGTGTGCATTAGTGTTAGAAAAAAGGTTGCAGTCCAAGTTTTATTTAAAGGTAGGAAGCTCATTGGGTATTTTTTTTGCATGTAACCTTTCTATATCCATACCTTTCCATATCCAACCATGTCCTCATCTCATACATGACTAGATTTCCTAGAATCATTCCTATAACAAGTTCTTATCTTTTATTTCTTTGGTTATTACCTCATAACCAAATTAACATGACATGTTGCTATGTCAATGTGTGCATTTAAAAGATAAAAGGATTTGATAACTATAACATGTCTCTAGCCTTTACCACACCTAGTGGTAACTTATTCTTGGTAAAGCACTTAAACAATACCATATTGCGTATTATAAAAAATTCAATTGGGGGAAATTCTTACTTGAATTTCCCTTTGGAAATTATGCAACATAATTTCAAAATAGAAATACTTACTTGCATGGATTCCATTAAACAAATTTAATGCTACCTGATTAGTTGATTACCATATAAGCTCCCATGCCTCTTTATCAGTCTTATAATCAACATTCCAGCTTTTTGTTGCTTCCTTCCATATGCAACATTATCAGCAACACTTGCAGACATGCAAGCATTCACTCTTATGGTTGTCCCATCAAGCCATACCATACTTGTTGCTACAGTAATTGCAACAAATTCTTTCTCTGTATCACTTTTCCTTGTTTATCCTAGAAGTCTTCAATTCTTCTGGATTCCTGAATCTTCTTATGCTCTTCACTGTAACCACTATGCATGATTATTTTTTACCCGAGCACTTTCTAGCCAAATTACTCTTGGATACCTTTGATTTTCTATCTAAATACTAAACTGATATGAACCTTCAACTTTTATTTATTCCTGGATCCATCTATCCCAACTCAAAATTGGATGAATTATAATTCCAATCATGTTGTCGTATAGACTTTGTATCTTCAACATCCATTTAATTTTCAGACTTAACTACTTCATCTCTTTCTTGATTGAATACTTTAGTATTTGAGTTCTCTTCCACTCTTTTCTTCTCCTTTCCAACTAGCCTCAAACTTGGCTTGCGTATCCAATCTCTTAGCACACTATAAGGATGCACATATGTCTCCTTCTCTAGTTGCATATAATTAATTAAAAGTACTTAATATTGCTTTTAATTTACCATCATAATTTCAAGTGATACTTCCACCCCCTAGAAATGTCCCTCATGGCTCTATGCCACTTGAGATGGATTCTTCTTAGGAACCATCTCTTTTGCATTCAAAACCATGCATATAACCATTTTCTTCTTCATGGTTCCTTATTGACTCTCTACAAAGATTCATTTCACTTCTAATTCTTTCTTGGCTTTGACATCTCCATGCTATTGTGGAAATATCTTCAATACCTTTGGAATGCATCAACAATCCTCTACTATTATTGCTTTCCCTCTTAGAGTGTTGTCCTGAATTCCCATTAGCTTGATATATACCTCATGATTTCTTCTTCCACTATCCTAGTATGTTCATGGAATTGCAACTACATATTATGCTGATATTAATTTTCAGCATTCCACTATTATTTAGATCCCTTTGATCCAACACCTGCATGACCCAATTATAATTCTAGTCATGTTTTTTGAGTAACCTTGGATAGTTAACACTAACTTCCTTCTTGAGGTACTTGATTTATCCCTTCCATATTTGATAATATCAACACTTGGATTTTCTTGATGACTATTAATTTATCCTGTCTTGACCAATCTAATTACAACCTATCTTGCATAATCCACTTCCATCATGCCATATTGATGCACCTATGCCTCAAACAACATTCCTTAATTATGCACACCTTCATTTATTTACCCTTGAAGTGATGCCCTTCATACCATGCTTCCACTACACACTCTGATAACCATAAGGTAAGCATTACTCAATAATTGCATAGCTAATCCCTAGGTATGATGCACTCTTTATCCACATATGCATTAAGCCTCTTTCTTTATCTAATTACTATCATTCTGATAGTCAATTCCTTTTATAATAGATATGACTCCAATGTATTGCTTAATCTTTATATTGGTTTCTTTGGGAGTGAATGTACTTTCACTAATTCATTCACTACATGATCTAATCCTTTGCCCAAATTCCATTGAGCACTTGACTAACATGAGTGGAGTTCATGTAGTGGCCTCCCAAGACTTTATGGTTGCACCCAGATTCATATCGTAACATTTTGTAGTCTTGGATTTTGATCATCTTATGAAATATTTTTGTCATAACACTCTTTCCTTGAGTACCTTTTCTTATTCAACTAAATTTCAACCTTCTCACCTGTTAAGAACTAAAAGTTTTTAACTCTACAAAAATGTGCAGCCAACAAAATTTGTTAGGCTAAATAATTTAACAAATTTATGAAATTATGTACACTTTTGTTCCAATAATGCATCCTAATTCCTTATTATGATCTCTTGTAAAAATTAACTACCCAAATCAATTTTCTGGGTGGATAATTAGACTCCTTTTTCCAAGACTTTTCTAATGACTGATCCCTTTCTCAATTTTGAGTCTTGAGCAGAACGTTATGGTCATTTAAAAATTGTCCATTAATTTCTCATGTTCACACTTCAACTTGGTGAAAATATGCGCTATAATTATGCATTTTTGCACCTAATCCATTGGATTTTTAGTAGGATCTCAATTGGGTTTCTTAATATACATATTTTTCACAGTCTGTCCAAATTTCACCTTTTTCTTGGTTCTGGGTTGCTAGTTACAACCTGCTGAAGTTTTAGGCCAATTAGTGCTTTTGGTCTGGAATGCTACAGGTACCTTCTTTGCCATATTAAACATTTTTAACATGCCCAGAATTTTAATTCAGCTCCAGGAATATCTTCTATGGTTCAATAGATTTCCATAGATTGCTCCTACGCCTCAATATGATTCCAGAGCAGAAAGTTATGGCCCTTTGAAGTTAGTTGGGTCTTAAAATTTACCCTCCATTGTTTGTCTTGTAACTTCCTCGTACAATCTTCATTTGACGAACAATTTACACCATTATAAATATCTTTTTTGTCTTAGAGTTTTTCAATAGCTAAAAACTCTGTTTAAGGCCTCAAAAACGCACTACAAAAAGATGACCTTCAAACAGTATAAAAATGTTGTAGAAATTCACGGATTTTATGTTGTTGTACACCATCCAAGCGACTTCGTGTGCACAAATTTGAACCTGTACACCCATATTTAGAATGCGCAACAACACCATAATGTAGCACATTCTCCATGCATCTATAACCAATGTGGATCACTTCTCCGTCGGACCAATAATTGGCGCGCACCACTTTTGTGCCGCGCGCTAATATCTAGTGCACCCAATTTTGGTTCATGCACTAATACCTGTTGCGCACATTTTTTGTGTTGCATGGTAATATTACGTGTGCATTTCACTCTATGCTTTGCACCATGCCAAAGTTTAGTACGCCCCCACCATGCACCAGTACTTTGGACGCACCATTAATTAAATTGTCGTGCAACAACATATACCCACATTGCGCACACACCAACAAAATTCCTCTATGCTCTACCAATACTGCGCACACCACGTGCGTCATTATTATGTTTCCGCACACCACCTGCGCTAGTATTATGCATGAACCATTCAATATGCACCACGTGATGATAAATTTAGTGCACACATCCGCACACTGTTATTTTTCGTGCATTACCACTTTGCACCACGTAACACCAAATTTAAGTGTGCACACCTGCGCACTAATATTTTCCATGCATATATTTTCCACGCATTGCCAATCTACACCACGCAGTGCCAAATTTAAGTGGGCACAATCGTGCGCCAATATTTTCCACTCATTGCCACTCTACACTGCGCAAAGCCAAATTTAAGTGCGCACCCCTGCGTGCCAATATTTTCCGTGCGTTACCATTCTGCATTGTGTAGCGCAAAATTTTAGCGCGCATAGACATGCACCCTTATTTTCCACACATCACAATATTTTCATTGTGCATCATGCATTTTTAGTGCGCACACCTGCACACATTCATTTTTATGCACATCAATTCCCCATGAATTCCACTGAAGAAATTTGGGCTTTTGCCAAACCTTTTCCCAATTTTCACCATAGACATTCTACAACTATGAAATTTGTTTAATTTCACCCTGATAACACCAATTCAACCTCTGCAACAAAAAATCGTTGTTGGTTTACATTCCGGGAACCAAATTTTCCCAAATTCAATTCAAGAATTGAGAATTTTAATCAACTAACATCGCTCCATCTATCATGGCTTCCCTGTAACTCCAAATTCGACCAATTGTAGGTTTGAATTTGCTAGAACAGATACTAAATTAAGAATATCCCACCACTTGGCCAAATTTCTCAATTTTCCCATGAATTTAACAACAAAAATTGGGGATTTTTCCCAATTCAACGCAATTGCTTCTAATTTTTACCATGGACGCTTTGTAACTTGAAATTTGGCCACTTCGAAATCAATTCTCTATGGAATTTCACTTCAACTCACTTGCTCGGCCCATCTAGGCTCAATGTTGAAAACTGAAGCTCTGATACCATATTGTAACATACCCGGCCACCCAGGCTAGTTCATGCCACCGAAAACCTTTCATGCTCTAATACCATACCGTAACATCCCTAGCATCCAATTGGTCTATGCCACATAAAATTTCCCAAACTGTATGCAAGTTAAAACATATACACACATAAAATCTTGCAGAACTTTATATATATAACTCAAAACTAACAAATACTTTTTTTAAATGCACAGATTCATACGGAAATAACAGTAAACATGTGCATGCATCATAGACAGGCAATACCCATAAATATAAAGATAGGTATAAACCACACATAAGAAAAACCCATAAAAATAAACACATAAATAATAATGCAACATGTAATTTAACACACAATTGACACTTATCTTGGTAAGAATATCACCAATTGTGTGCAAAACTTACACCAATCTCCTAGCCTTAGATCACACTTTCCATCACTCTCAGCAGTGGGTCACCCTCGAGCTGGGACTAAACTCCACCTGGGTAAAGGGGTTCCTAACCAAACTGATGTATCTTAGACAATAGGAAAGACTCCATCACAGGTGCCAACTCAAACTAACAACCTACAATCCCTCATTCTCCACATGCTTGTCCCACCCTAGGAAGTGTTCCCCTTCTCTGCTCAACAGTCCCTCGGCTGCCCTATTTCCCTTCCAGGGCTTCAACAACAAGCCAAACATGAAGTCTCTGAGCCCTGTAGTTGTAGTTTAACACCTTCGGGAAATAAATTCCCATCAATTCTCTCACCTAGAGAGAAACCTGACAACTCGCCTCTTTAGTATCCCATGGGCCTGAAAACCCTTCTCTTCAATATCACTCCCAAGCTAACTAGGTACATATATAGGTATAGGTACGGATACAGGTACCATGATAGGAACGTGCGCAGCACAACTGAATGAGTGAGTGAATGATGATGGAATGAATTAATGGATGGATGGATGATCAGAAAATGAACTAAGTCCAAGCTATATGTATTCATGTTTCCAACTTGACACTTGTCATGTTGAAAGCCACTTTTTCCCACTTGTCCCCATCTTTAGAACTTAGGATAAAATAATTATCCATACTTTATTCTTTAAGGAATATTAATATAATATTCCTTTTTGGCTTAAGCTCCCTATCTTAGACCCTTATCCTTAACTTTTATCTCCCCCTTTCCCTAACTAGTGGAGTTTGCTCCCCCATACTCTTTTATCGTGGTCGTTCTACACACAACGATGTATTTTATTAATGATAGGAAATATACAAAAATAGACTCACTGGCCTTTAGCATCTAGGATCTTTGGCCTAATTCAAAACATAAGCCGCATAGCTTATAATAATTGGCTCACCAACTTATAAAACAAAACATATACCCAAAGGTTCCCTGGCCTCAAAATCACGTGCACTTAAGTTTGTTGCACGTGGTATCCTGGAATGTGCACACTTCATCATTTTAGTGCGCAGTACATTTGCGCACTATACCATGGAAGGTGCATGCAAAATGTTATCAAACAAATCACCAGATTAAGTACATTTTCATTTACATTTACTATTTGGGGTTCAACCTAGGGGTATTACAATGATTCTTTGATGGATTCCTCTCTCTCAGGATCAAAGGTTTGACACTTGAAATCTTCCCCCTTTTCACCATAGAAATGGATTCAATTTATAGGATTGGGAGGCTCAACTAACATGGGATATTTATGGAAGTGGTTGAGGATATGGCTCCATAAGTTGGTATTTTATCCTAATATAGAGCTATAGGATATGATTCCAGCAAAACCAAGCTCATCTCTTCAGAGTTGTCCCTTAGGAAAAGGTGGGATTATCCATATTTTCCTCTAACCAAAGTGGCGCTCCTCTAAGTTAGATATGGGTTCCGGTGGTTCTCCCTTAACATGGAAAGGGGAGAAATGACGCTCCCTATACATGGATAGGGGGGCGCCACCCTTCAAAAATTCCCCAAAAATAGTCAGATTTCCAAGTAAAAAGCACGTTTTTGATCTTGAAATGATGGTTTTCTTCCTCCAATATGGCTTAGGGATCATGGATTTTTTTTTTCATGGAGTCAACAAGTTTTGACTCTTGGAAAAGTGCATTCGACACTTAGTAAGGTGTATACAACACTTGAAAAAGTGCATGCGATACTTAACAAGGTGCATATGGTACTTTGGGACAGTTGCGACACATAAGGTGCGGCATTAAAGTGTGGCACTTTTATGTGTAACAAATGCCCCCTAAATTGTGAGGTCAAAAGAGAAACTGATGGCTAAAACACTTTACAAATCCTTCAATGCAAGGGTGTTGGAGTAAGAGAACATGGAATAAGTTACAAACAACCATCAAACAATATAAATACATGTTTCATTCCCGAGGAATGCATACCTATTCTCGAAATACGAGTTGACTCAAAGCATGGGCGCCAACCAATACACTGCGTATCCATGAGAATATTGAATAAGAAAAGGGCCACTAGACAAAAAAATGTGGATCCATACCTCCATGACATGAATTGATCGCAACCACAAAAAATACATAGTGGAATTACTAGAAGATAAAACATAGCAACATATCAATACAATTGGGATCTATGTGACAATATATTTATCGGTAATATTGTTAGCATGGAGATGATACTAGAATATTTTACATGTTCAAATGATCTCCATTGCATCTAGGGCAAAGCACATAACAGAGTGAGCACCTAACCCAAGGTCTTCGTCTTGATCCTGAAACGGTATGATTCTATCCATGCAAATAGATGACTTGATGTCGAACATGTTAGAACCCACTTAATTGTTAGAAAAACATAACCGTGGAGCAATAAAATAAAACAAATGCAGAAACAAAACACCGAAGACACACAATACAAGAGAGACACAGATTTATGTGGTTCACCCAGTGTGGGCTACGTCCACCATAGAAATTGCCAGGTCCTTCCTTTATTATTATCCAACAAATGAAGGGTACAACCTACAGCAAAACCTGTTGTAACTTCCTCTTCTTTCTCTCACAGTCTCCTCTCTCAGAATACAATATTCACCATCATCCATAGTTGTAATACATTTCCCTCATAAAAGAGGGTTGCCTTCTAGGGAAAAAAACCCTAACATAATCTCTACCGCTATATCTGCGACCTTATAATGAACGGTCCAGATTTACAATGAAATTACAATATACTTTTATAAGGCAATTTTTGCTTCCGGGGCTTCGCCCCCGAACCCCCGCTGGGGGTCCGCTTTCCCCCAGACCCCCCAGCCGAGGGGATAGGGCCCCCGGACCCCGCAGAGGGGATACCCCCCCTCTGCACTCCCCCGCGTGGAAGAGTGTACATACTTCTGGGGTGTAAATACTTCATGGGGTATAAACACAGCTGAAAGCAAGGACCTCTGAATCAGGAAGATAATCAGGCTC
>SNQJ01S0005991.1:183431-194236 GCA_010110895.2 Picea sitchensis
AAACCCTAACATAATCTCTACCGTTAGATCTGCGACCTTATAATGAACGGTCCAGATTTACAATGAAATTAAAATATACTTTTATAAGGCAATTTTTGCTTCAGGGGCTTCACCCCCGAACCCTCGCTTGCCCCCAGACCCCCCAGCCGAGGGGATAGGCCCCCCGAACCCCGCAGAGGGGGTACCCCTCCTCTGCACTCCCCCGCATGGAAGAGTGTACATACTTATGGGGTGTAAATACTTCATGGGGTATAAACATGGATGAAAGAAAGGACCTCTGAATCAGGAAGATAATCAGGCTCCACAACCAACATTGATTACCCGTGATTGAGGTATACCGCTAACAAGTGAGAGGGAAATCACCAATGATGAAAATGATTCCCAAGGGACCTTTAGTACATTCTAGTGAATGTGAATAAATGAGTTGAGGTCAAACATTCATGGAATCATCCGATTAGAGGTCAATGGTGTAAACCTATTGTTGGAAGCGAGGAGGGTTGACATTGAGGCGTGTAGGTTCCAATGTACTAATGTGCTTCTATGTCTAATTCTTGGATGATGTTCTGAAGTCGACGGGAAAAGAATTGTCGAAGGAGGGCCTTGACATATCCCCCATCATTGACATGAAACTGACACAATAAAGTGATGTGAGATGGTGGATTAAATGAGTATGGACTGACATAGAAATGGAAACTGGTAATACTACAAATGGTTGGTTTGTAATGAAACTGCCCTTGAACATTGTGAGGCACGACAAGTAACTTAGCAACATTGACTCGATGAGTACCAACAACATAATGTGACGATAATAAGAGCTCTCTTCGACTGGAATGAAAAAGTATAATGACACATGGAATTTGTATGAATCAGAGACAATAAGGTTACCCAACTGTACGATGAGACACAAATAGGTGCCATGTTCAAGGGTGGCAAGAATTTCCATTTAATATCAACTTGGCCTATTCCTTTCAATATGTTGATTATGATAATGTTTATGCTTAAGTGAAAAGAAAGAACTTACAAATCAAGTTGATGTCGCGACAATATTCTCCAATATCTCCTCATATATCCCTTTCATGAAAGTCTTGAGATCAAAACATTGATTCTTTGATGGATTCCTCTCTCTTAAGATCAAAGGTTTTACACTTGAAATCTTCCCCCTTTTCACCATATAAATTCCTTCAATTTATAGGATTGGTAGGATCAACTACCATGGGATATTTAGGGAAGTGGTTGAGGATATGAATCCATAAGTTGGGATATGATCCTAATATAGAGGCATAGGATATGATTTGAGAAAAACCAACCTCATCTCTTCAGAGATGTCCCTTAGGAAAAGGTGGGATTATCCATATTTTACTCTAACGAAAGTGGTGCTCCCCTAAGTTAGATACAAGGTACCAATGGAGCTCCCTTAACATGGAAAGGGGAGAACAGATGCTCCCTATACATGGACAAGAGGCACTATCCTTTATAAATTCCCAAAACATGGTCAAATTTCCAAGTAAAAAGCATGTTTCTGACCTTGAAATGATGGGTTTCTTTTCAATATGACTTAGGGATCATGTAAAAAAAATTTGATGGTGTCAACTAGTTGTGATGTTTGGAAACGTGCATACGACACTTAGTAAGGTGTATACGACACTTGAAAAATTGCATTCAACACTTAAAATGGTGCACACAACACTTTGTGACACTTGAGACACTTAGGGTGTGACACTTAAGTGTGGCATTTTGATGTGTAAAAACTTCCCCCTAAAGTGTGAGGTCAGAAGAGAAACTAATTTTCATAACACTTTAAAAATTATTCAATGCAAATTTATTGGAGTAAGAGAACCCGACAGAATATGCAAACAACCATCAAACAATATAAATATATGTTTCATTCCCGAGGAAGGCATACATATGATCAAAATAGGAGTTGAATCAAATCATGGCCACTAACCAATACCTACTGATCCATGAGAATATTGAATAAGGATATGGCCATCAGATATACAATGTGGATCCATACCTCCATGACATGAACTGATCGGAGCCACGAAAAATACACAATGGAGCTACGAGAAGATAAAACGTAGCCATGGATCAATACAATGTGGATCTATGTGACAATATATTTATGAGTAATATTTCCAGCATGGAGATGATATTGGAATATTTTACACATCCAAATGATCTCCATCGCATCTTGGGAAAAGAACATAACAAAGTGAGCGCCCAACCCAGGGTCTTCGTCCTGATCCTGAAATGGTACAATTCTAGCGATGCAAATAAATGACTTGATGCCAAACATGGTAGAAATACTTGATTACCATTCATTGAAGTATATCGTTAACAAGTGTGAGGGAAATCACTAATGATGAAAATGATTCCCAAGGTAACTTTAGTACATTCCAGGGAATGTGAATAAATGAGTTGACTTCAAACATTCGTGGAATCATCCGATGAGAGGTCAATGGTGTAAACCTATTGTCGGAAGTGAGGAGGCCTACCATCGAGGCATGCAAGTTCCAAGGTACAAATTTGTTTCTAATTATAATTCTTGGATGATGTGTTGAAGTCGACAGGAAAAGACCCATCGAAGGAGGGCCTTAACTTATCCCCCATCATTGACACAAAGATGACATAGTAAAGTGATGTGATATGGTGGATTAAATGAGTATGGAATGACATAGGAATGGAAACTAGTAATACTGCAGATGGTTGGTTTGGATTGAAACTTCCCTTGAACATTGTGAGGCATGACAAATGCATTGGAAGCATTGACTCGACGAGTACCAAGAACATAATGTGATGAGAATAAGAGAAATCTTAGACTGGAACAAAAAAGTATAGTGACACATGTAATTGGTCTGAATTAGAGATAAGCAAATTAACCAACTATAAGATGAGATGAAAATATGTTCCATGTTCAAGAGCAACAAGAATTTCCATTTACTATCAACTTGGACTATTCCTTTCATTATGGTGTTTATGATAATGTCTATGCTTAAGTCAAAAGAAGACACTTACAAATCAAGTTGATGTCACTACAATATTCTCCAATATCTCCTCATCCGACCCTTTCATGAAAGTCTTGACATCAAAATGATGATACTTTGATTGATTCCTCTCTCTTAGGATCAAAGGTTTGACACCTGAAATATTCCCCCTTTTCACGAAAGAAATGCCTTCTATTTATATGATTAGGAGGCTCAAATATGATGGGATATTTAGGGAAATGCTTGAGGATATGGCTACATAAGTTGGGATTTTATCCTAAGACAGAGCCATATGATATGATTCGAGAAAAACCAACCTCATTTCTTCAGAGTTGTCCCTTAGGAAAAGGTGGGATTCTCCATAGTTTCCTCTAACCAAAGTGGATCTCCCCTAAGTTAGAGATAGGGCGCTAGTGGTGCTCCCTTAACATGGCAAGGGGAGCACCAATTCTCCCTATACATTGACAGGGGGGGTGTCACCCTTCATAAATGCCAAAAAAATGGTTGTATTTCCAAGTAAAAAGCATGTTTCTGACCTTGAAATGACGAGTTTCTTCCTCCAATATGACTTAGGGATCATGAAAAATGTTTTTCATGCTGCCAACAAGTTGTGACACTTCGAAAAGTGCATGCGACACTTAGTTACATGTATACGACACTTGAAAACATGCATGCGACACTTAACAAGGTGCATATGGAACTTTCAGACACTTGTGACACTTAAGTGTGGCATTTTGATGTGTACCAAATGCCCCCTAAAGTGTGAGGTCAGAAAAGAAACGGGTGGCCGAAACACTTTACAAATTATTCAATGCAAGGGTGTTGGAGTAAGAGAACCTGGCAGAAGATGCAAACGACATCAAGAAGTATATATATATGTTTCATTCCTGAGGCATGCATACCTATGCTCGGAATATGAGTTGAATAAAAAGAATGGGCGCAAACCAATACATTACAGACCCATGATAATATTGAGTAAGGATAAGGCCACCAGAGAAACAATTTGGATCCATACCTCCATGACATGAACTTATCTCGGCCACAAAAAGTATACATTGGAGCTACAAGAAGATAAAACATAGCCATGCATCAATGCAGATCTATGTGAGAATATATTTATAAGTAATATTGACATCATGGAGATGATACTGGAATATTTTACCTGTTCAAATGATCTCCATCACATCCTGGGTAAATCACATAATAGAGTGAGCACCCAACCTAGGGTCTTCATTCTTATACTGAAATGGTACGATTATATCCATGCGAATCAACAACTTGATGTCGAACATGGTATAAATCACTTGATTACCGTCCATTGAGGTATACCATTAGCAAGTGTGAGGGAAATCACCAATGATGAAAATGATTCTTAAGGTACCTTTAGTACATTCCAAAGAATGTGAATAAATTCACTGAGTTCAAACATTCGTTGAATCATCAGATCATAGGTCAATGGTGTAAACCTACTATCAAAAGCGAGGAGTCCTCCCATTGAGGCATGCAGGTTACAAGGTACTAATTTTTTTTCTAAGTCTAATTCTTGTATGATGTGCTAAAGTCGACAGGAAAAGACTAATCGAAGGAGGGCCTTGAACTATCCCCCTGTAACATCCCGCTCTACTGAGCACACTATTATTGACTTATTATTTGAGAAAACTTGCTTACAAGTGATCCGAGTATGGTACCTTGTGATTTCATTCAGATTATGGGTTATATATGATGATGTTGAGGTGTTATGTATTATTGATTTTATTGATGTGCACACACACACACACACCCACATATATATATGCTTTTGACAAGTCGTCATGAGTGTGCAGGACACATGATAGGTTAAGGATGTTGATGGAATCGATGGATTCCCTTGGACTCTGGATTAAGTGAGGGAGTGGATTGTATCTATTGATTATTTCATTTCACACAGATATTGTGTATGATTTATTATAGTATGATTTATGTATCTGAGAATTATTGACAGTGTTTTTGTCAGTGGATGCAGGCTTGACGATGCTTGTTAATCCAACTCACATAAGGAGTAGAGGGGACATGCACATAAACAAAACATTTGACAGAGAGGTGTGAAAGCATCCTTGTCAAAACCTACTATAACTCCCACCATGGTATGAACTGTAGGTTAACGATTACCTAGTTTGAAAGGTCCACCATTCCATGAGGGAAGACTGAGATAGTCACTCACGAATATTTCTAGGGAGCGCACAATAAGGCAGAGTCCTTATTCCTTACAATACCTTAGTCTCCCACAAGGTTGACCGAGTGGAGTGTTGACTCTGAGGGTTTAGACAACTTCCAAAACAAGTCTAAGGTGAGTGGAACCCTTGGAGCACAGAGGTGTGTCTTGAAGGGAACGTCACATAATTAAACTTAAGTCAATAAATCTAGATGGCCTAGAAAAACATTGAAATGTTTAGACCTTGTTGGATTAACTAATTAATTAAACAATAGAGTTAGTTGAAAAGACTAACAAGAGTCTAAGCCTAAGCCTAATATTTGGCCTAAGTCTAATTTTAATTTGGGGACCAATTAAAATATTAAATTTGAGATAAATTTAATTCTAGGAAAAGGTGGAAGAAATATAAAGATTGAATAAAATGCACATGTATGCATGAATTTAATAAAAGAGAATTTTAAATAGAAATAAATAATAGCATAAGAGGTTGGGTGTACAAAGAATAGAATCTAGAGTCAAACTACACTAGTCTAACTAGAATAAGACTTCTGATTAAACTCTAACTAAGATCTAGTTAGGAGACACTCCTTAATTGAGAATATGGGGGAAAAAGGGACACCTAGGAGTGAAAATAGGAACATATTGAGGATTGTGAGGGAATTTGACCTTTTTAAATAAAACAAAATTGGTAAATACTAGTGTAACTTGGGGAGAATGTGACCAGTGTGTGAGTGATTAATCCAAATTAAAATTAAATAAAACATCAATTATCTGTGCGTGAGGTGTTAATGAAAAAAAGTCTATAAAAACAATTTCTGGAGAGGGGAAGATTATCGGATTTTGTTGATTATTGTTATGCTGCCAAATTTTTATTGGACTGTGTTTTACTTGTGAGAGTTGGGATACCAAGCTTGTAAAAAGAGTGTAATATTGTACTTGCGAGGCAAGTCTTGGAGCTATTATTGTTGGTTCCTTGTGTGTGGCCCCTTTGCGACTCGAGGGGATAAGGGAGAAGAAGGGTACCCCTAGAATTGGTTGGAAGGTACCGATGAAGTCACTGTGATTAACAAGAAAAAGAAAGGAAGGAGCACAAGACTTGAAGGAATCTTCATTAAGCAACAATTCATTGGTTATGGTATTTTTATAATTCTAAATTTTACTCTTAGCATTAATATAGTTGTATGTTAGACTGATAAGGCCATTCTAGGAACATTGGAAAACCTAAATTTCAATTGTTATATATTCTTTCAATGAGTTTTAGTTCAAAGTTATATGTTAATTTATACTTTTTTCCAAATGGATAATAGTTACAATGATTATATTTTAAATCTTCATTGTAATTCCAGAAGTGTTTCGCTCTCTAAATTTGGGGTGACTAATCCTCATTTTGGAATTTGAATCTATATTATGATTGTTATATGTTTCAAGATTTGTATTTTACCTATATTTAAAGTTTAATGATTAGAATCTTTAGCTTAGATTGTTTAGAATTTAGCAGTGTATTGTTTGTTGGTAGATCAAGGTGTTAGTTCTAAAATTATATTATGAGTTCTCTATTTAAGTTCATTCAAATCCAAATCAATTCATATGATGGGACCTCTGTCGAATTGTAATCTAAATCCAAAATTGTATCCTATTTCCTGTTACAGATTTTGACATTTCAATTCCGTTGTATGATGGATCCTCATTGATTTTCGTTTTAATCCAAATTTTATATCCTATTTTTATCTGTTGAATTGTTGATAAATCTGAAATATCTGTAGTGTGGAGGTATGTGTTCAATTAGTATTTAATTCCAAAAATTTTGGGATCGAGGGAAGCCTGTTGAAAGTTTTTGGAGTTTTGAATTTTTAATCTGTAGTAAGATGTCCCTTTTTCCTTGACAAAGTTGTACTTGTGACAACGAACTAGAACCTAGGGCTAATCAAAAAGCGGTGGTATTTGGAGCTCTGAAGGTTTTTCAAATTCAACACTCCTTTCCACCTGGAGAGCTACCAGTTGAATTCGGTCATAAGCTGAGTTGGCCGACAGTTGTAGGTTAAGCCTGCTCTTCCACCTTCCTCATTAACCTTTAAGAACTTAATCCAACGGCTCACAAAGATTATCCTCATGCAAGAATAGACGGTGGAGATCCACTCTGGAACTCTGGGCTCGAGGTTTTTCTCCTCTTACACAACTTGAAATTGTTTCACTTGGATCACCAAACCTCCAAAGGGATCAAAGATCTGACGGTTTACGCTCCTCCTCAAATCAATGGTTTTCATCCACTCCAGAGTTCCTCAATTTTTATAAACAAAAAATCATTTTCTCTAGAGAGATGAACTCACAAACCTCTGAAGGAAAAGGGATCAGAGTACTAATGTATCTAACACTCCTCGATGAATTGATAGATCTATGGCTGACCTTCACTATGAGACTTCGGAAGTTTGGGGTTATCTTAATCCTTAGCACCTACACCATAACTTTGTCGGAGAGCCAATTTTTGAATAACTCAAAGATCTAAGTCCCACATCCTTCCATCAACTGATGGACATAATTTAATCTTGAATTCGGGACTTCAGGATTTCCTTAACCTTTAACTTCAAGACTCTAATTTTTTCGAAGTGTCGAATTATCGAACTGCTGAAAAACAAAGGCTCGTAGATCTAACAGCCCATGATCAATCCCCATATCTACAACATTTGTTCACTCTAGGACTTTGAAACTTGTATGTTTTCTTAACTCTTAAATTGTTATGAACAAAGCTTGTTGAAAACCGAACCCTTGGGGATCCAACAATCCTCATCCACTCACCAATCTACGGTGTAGTTTCACTCCACGACTTCAGGTTTCATGGCTCCGTTATGACAAACAACTCTATTCTTCTGAAGTAACAAATTCTGAAGGTTTTAGGGTTTAACTATTGCACATCTCCTGTCTGATATAATGATTATGGGACTTTGAATCCTCCTGAACAGATTTCTTCCACTCAAACTAAAACAAAAGAATTCTCCCTTGGAGAATTACCCTCGTTATCCCTCATGGATATTTGTCACTTAGATGAATCAATATATGGTGCACACAATGCATTTTCCTCCTGATCTCTAGACTTTAATAGGTCTCCTGCACACGTACTGTGAATTCACTGTGTAGTTGCACTTTCTCTCTTGAGCTTCGTTCTTTAGAAATTAAGGCCCCCATGTACCTTGGTTGGTCTCTGTATTCGCCTGGAATTTTTTCTGAATGGGCTTTGTAACTCAAAGGTCCTTCTGGGCACCTCTTACCCTGTCACTAGGCAGACCTTGTTTTGTGACTCTGATCCGTCGGGATTTTTCGAAATGACTTATGGTTGAGTTTTTTTAATTGCATGCATTAATTGACCATTGGGAAACTTTAACGAAAGAGCGAGAAAAGAAAATGAATTACACAACCATTAACATATTTGCAGATCTGAGAGACAATGAAAAACAACAAACCATAATGCACAGGTTGATAACGGAGTTCGGCACAACTTTACCTACGTCTCCGGGCCTTTTCTCTGTGGGGGAGGCTTCTTTATTTCTTTTCGAAAGCTTAATGGCACATCATTACAATGTTGAATGGATTCCAGACTGATCTAGTCATGTTCGCCCAGATCTCTAGAATCTTGCACAACTTACGGCACGTGAAACGGATGTCCGGAGCTCTCAGAAATCGTCCGGCAGCATCTCCTCCTCAACGGTCTCCCTGCCTCAAACTGGCTTTGACTTGGCTTGCCTCAGCATCTCTGCTCTGAATTGCTCTCCAAAGCTGTCCCCTTGGCCTCAAAATGGCCTTGGTTAAATAGTGGGGAAGTTAGTTCCCCCCCTCCAACTTCCTCCATGAATTTAGGCTCTAAAAATGCCCAATAACCCTTAAAAATGGATTAATTACATTAAAAATCCAAAAGTGGTTATAAAACCCACTTCATAACTATATATTAGTTTTAAAAACGGGCTTAAGCCCCCAAGCCATGGCGTGCACCCTCCAAACGGTCACATGGTCATCATACGACCGAGCGCTAGCCCTTGGGCTATGCGCTGGCCCCCTCTGCACTCAGCTCTGGTCGCATGGTGTATATCATAGGGTCGTGGCTTATGGTTTTTAAACCCCATTTTAAACCGTGCACATAACATTAAAACCCCGCGCATTACAATGTAACGGTTATATAAGCCGTGGCTATAACTCAACTCTACGCATATGGTTATATAGCCCCCGCGTCGTTTTAAACCCTCCGCTGTAGTCACATGTCGATACAAAGGAACCGGGGTCGGGGCTAAGCCCCGGCCCGACCCCCGTCGAATAACACATAAACCAAACTTTAAATATAAAATCGGCCCATTACATAACAAGACTCATACTATGGTCCAGTGGTCGGAGGCTTTACACGAAGGCGCAGTGTGGAGGAGGTCCGGGGTTCGAATCCCCTGGGCCCCAAAAATTTTTGACATAGCCCTCATTGGCTAAAGCCGGGGTGCCACGTGGCAGCCCGTGATTGGGCCACGTGGCACCCAATCACTTGCCAACAAACTGCCACGTGTCGACATCCGATTGGTCCACATGTCAGAACCGTACTGCCACGTCACTTCGCCACGTCAGCTTTCGTACCTTGCCACGTCACTTTCCGTACGCCCAGTCAACACTGCCATGTCATCGCTGACGTCACCTGTGCCACATGTCACCCTTCCAGTGGTAACACGTGTCACTTCAGGATTGGTCCAACTGCGCGCCAAAAATGCCAAATCAGCCTGACACGTGGCACTCCCTGGAGCCGCCACGTGTCCTGTACGGAACCTGACACGTGTCAGCGTACGGACCTGCCACGTGTCCTGTATGGACTGACACGTGTCATGTATGGACTGTACGGACTGGTACAGTGAGCATCCAAAATTTTTCTTGTTTGGCTTGGCGGACAGAATGCGATATCTTCTTCATACGGACTCCGTTTGACAAAAAAATTATACCACCGGAATCAGGAAGACGAGCCAGACGCAATGGTGTTGGTTTCGTCGAATTCCGATCACTTTCATTTTTGATCATTTTTCATGCCCTGACAGGCTTCTGAATCCGATTTCGGATCACACCTCCCCACAATAAGACCTTTTGGTCCCCAAAAGGTTACTGATCATTCAACAAGCTCGGGATAGGCCACCCGGCTTGCTCTCTATATCTGAACTCTGTCCTGTGCACCTGTCTCATCACGATCATCTGTAACACAATCATGACAACTGATAGTATATTGTTAGCCATTGCAACCCTGTCACATCTTACTGAAGCTACTATCATCCATGTAGAAAACATTGCTAATGACAGTATTAAGAAGATGACTGCAAATAAACTGATATACTTTAGATATTTGCACGACATGAGCTTATCTTGAAGCAACCTATGATTGATTTTCCATTCAACAACCATATCTTGTTCTTGCTTAATTACTTCATTTGAAACAACTACATGCGTTAACTGTTCCCCTATTTGAAGTGTTGTATTTACTTTAACATGATGAGCATGAACCACATAATCTTGACCTGCTTTAGTGAACTGATATTGATTCTTAGTTCTGTAGAAGATTGCCTTACGATCAAACAAGTATGGACTACCTAATATCATCCCACATTCTCTTAATGACACAG
>SNQJ01S0005991.1:194246-212850 GCA_010110895.2 Picea sitchensis
GCTCTTCTTCTCAATCCAATTAATGGATTCTCTACAACAAGCTCGCCTTCACCACGCTGTAGCTTTTCCCTGGTTAACATGCAAAACTCAAATCCAAACGTCAACTAGCTCTGATACCACTTGATCCGTCAGGATTTTTCGAAATGACTTATGGTTGAGTTTTTTTAATTGCGTGCATTAATTGACCATTGGGAAACTTTAACGAAAGAGCGAGAAAAGAAAATGAATTACACATCCATTAACATATTTGTAGATCTGAAAGACAATAAAAAACAACAAACCATAATGCACAGGTTGATAACGGAGTTCGACACAACTTTGCCTACGTCTCCGAGCCTTTTCTCTGTGGGGGAGGCTTCGTTATTTCTTTTAGAAATATTAATGGTACATCATTACAATGTCGAATGGCTTCCAGACTGATCTGGTCATGTTCGCCCAGATCTATAGAATCTTGCACAACTTACGGCACGCGAAACGGATGTCCGGATCTCTCAGAAATCGTCCAACAGCATCTCCTCCTCAACGGTCTCCCTGCCTCAAATTGGCTTTGACTTGGCTTGCCTCAGCATCTCTGCTCTGAATTGCTCTCCAAAGCTGTCCCCTTGGCCTCAAAATGGCCTTGGTTAAATAGTGGGGAAGTTAGTTTCCCCCCTCCAACTTCCTCCATGAATTTAGGCTCTAAAAATGCCCAATAACCCTTAAAAATGGATTAATTACATTAAAAATCCAAAAGTGGTTATAAAAACCCACTTCATAACTATATATTAGTTTTAAAAACGGTCTTAAGCCCCCAAGCCATGGCGCACGCCCTCCAAACGGTCACATGGTCATCATACGGCCGAGCGCTAGCCCTTGGGCTATGCACTGGCCCCCTCTGCACTCAGCTCTGGTCGCATGGTGTATATCATAGGGCCGTGGCTTATGGTTTTTAAACCCCATTTTAAACCGTGCACATAACATTAAAACCCCGCGCATTACAATGTAACGGTTATATAAACCGCGGCTATAACTCAACTCTGTGCATATGGTTATATAGCCCCCGCGCCGTTTTAAACCCTCCGCCGTAGTCACATGTTGATACAAAGGAACCGGGGTCGGGGCTAAGCCCCGGCCCGACCCCCGTCGAATAACACATAAACCAAACTTTAAATATAAAATCGGCCCATTACATAACAAGACTCATACTATGGTCCAGTGGTCGGAGGCTTTACACGAAGGCGCAGTGTGGAGGAGGTCTGGGGTTCGAATCCCCCGGGCCCCAAATTTTTTTGACATAGCCCTCATTGGCTAAACCCGAGGTGCCACGTGGCAGCCCGTGATTGGGCCACGTGACACCCAATCACTTGCCAACAAACTGCCACGTGTCGACATCTGATTGGTCCACATGTCAGAGCCGTACTGCCACGTCACTTCGCCACGTCAGCTTCCGTACCTTGCCACGTCACTTTCCGTACGCCCAGTCAGCACTGCCACGTCATCGCTGACGTCACCTGTGCCACGTGTCACCCTTCCAGTGGTGACACGTGTCACTTCAGAATTGGTCCAACTGCGTGCCAAAAATGCCAAATCAGCCTGACACGTGGCCCTCCCTGGAGCCGCCAAGTGTCCTGTACAAAACCTGCCACGTGTCAGCGTATGGACCTGCCACGTGTCCTGTACGGACTGACACATGTCTTGTACGGACTGTACGGACAGGTACAGTCAACATCCAAAATTTTGCATGTTTGGCTTGGCCGACAGAATGCAATATCTTCTTCATACGGACTCCGTTTGACAAAAATATTATACCACCGGAATCAGGAAGACGAGCCGGACGCAATGGTGTTGGTTTCGTCGGATTCCGAGCACTTTCATTTTTGAGCATTTTTCATGCCCTGACAGGCTTCTGAATTCGATTTCGGATCAGACTCCCAAAAGAGAATTTGGATCCAAAAACAAAATGTAGTTCCTCCTTTCAGGATTAAACAAACACACATAAACAAATTTTACTTACCTCGGTATCTTTGGTCTAGAAGTACACAAAAGGTTTACATATTCCCATCGGTGTTAGAAATATTCTCTCTTCTCTTATTTTATCTTTCAATATATATATATATATATATATATATAATGCTAACTTATAATGTCTGCTTACTTGATTGTGCGTTGGAAGACTATTTCCAATTTTGATTAATGACTAATGCTTGTATTTCCTTTGGAAAAGAGAGATATTTTGTTAATGGTGACTTGTAATTATATGATGGAATTCATAAGGATATGGAACATTATCTAGGTGATGGTTACTTATGGTCATTATAACTTTTAGGGGAAGAGAAAACTAGACTAGTAATTAGGAATTTAATGATTTAAATTGTGTTATGATTTAGTACTGTTGGCCCTTGGTTATGGAAGGAAGCGAAGAAGAAGGAAAGGTAAAAAGAAAGCTTCGCGGGAGACAGAGTAACTGTCACTGAGTCGAAGTGAGAAAAAGAGAAGGAAATATGGAGTGAAGTCCAGATAAAGCGGGTCAAGTTGACCTAGGATTTTAGACGCCTAGGGTTTTGGTATCTAAGGTTTTGGAACCTAGGTTTCAACTTAAGGTTGTCGATGAGGGATTGTAATGTATAAATAAATTTCAAGAGGACCTGGGTGGCAGTTGTTTTTCATTAAGTATTGGTTTGATATTGTTGTTATAGCTCTGTTATGGAGGGAGAGGATTGTATTGTGAGATCTTCAGTGGTGTGTGAAGGTCAAGTCCTACAGTTGGGTGCACAGGAAGGGGAGAGGAAGAGAGAGAAGAAAGAAGATCTACTAGCTGAGAGTGCAGATAAGAACTGTATGCTTTACCTTAATAAATCATAAGCATAGTTCTGTGGACGTAGACCTAGAGAGAGGGTGAACCACGTATGTTTTGTGTCGTATGTGTGATTGATGCCTGGATCTTTGTCATTGTTATATTGTTATTTGCAGTCTTAAGTTAGATCATATCTATAGCTATGTAGGATAGACCTAGATGATAAGTGATATATGAATGTTGTATTGTTGTGGTGATAGATCCACTTGATATTCCCCTGGTTGTAGACATTCCTGTCCTGCAATCCCCCCTCTTAGCTACTTCGGGTGAGACTGCATCTGCTTTGCAGGTGCTGCTAAAAGGGCCAGTAGCTAGGGCTTGTTGGTGCGCTCTTGGAGTGAACCTCGGGTCTACCCCTGTGCCAACAAATCGTTCCATTGTTGGGACAAGAATCTATGTAATGGAATGTCAAGGTGGTTCCCATCGAAGACAAAGATTCAGAAGTGGATATAGGATCAAAAGAGGGACTTCATTGAATCCCAAAACAAGAAACCTAAGCTAAGTACTGAAGGTTGGCTACAGAGACACATATTCACCGATATTCATGAGATCTTCTTTGGAGGAATTCATCAAGAGCTATACGAGTGGTTAGCTAGGTTAGCCGATACCCAGTTCAAGATTAGATCTAGACCTCCTGTGGCCTGGACGTCGGAGTTGATTAAGAAGGTTACGAGAGTCGAAAATGTTGTATCAAGGGATGTAGATCACTGGTTCGATAGTACCATTGGAGGGTATATCACCGAATTTGTTGTTGACAAAACATAATCATATAGCCAGGTCGAGAGATACTTCTTCAAAGGACCCAGAGGAAAATTTTTACAATTTCTGAAGCTAAGAATCAAGATGTTGTTGCATGAAAAGAACATCTTGAAGATACAGTAGATTGTTTGGATCCGAAAAGGCTAATGTTCAATAATTCAGACAATGACAGCGACACAGAAGTCGGACATACGCGTAGTGGCAAAGTATTTCGAGGGGTTCACCTTGAGAACTTTATCAAGAAAAACTATGGAGACGAAGGTTTCTACAATGGAGAAGAGGCAGATATGACAGACGAAGAACATTCAGAACCCACTAGAGCAGATGAAGAGGAAGATGAAGAACTTTGCTAGAACAAGCCAGAAACATCAGGAATGATGCAAAACACTGAAGTAAGTAATATCAATCCTTCTGTTATTTTAGAAGCACTAAGTAATCAGAATATTCCAAATCACCAGAGTCCCTAGACTACTATTACTAGTAGTTCAACATCTACTCAAACAGGAAACCTAGGCATCTCTATGGAAGACGATATGAGGCTCCCTATCTTCAAAGGAGATGGATTTGAAGATCTTGATCAACACTGGTTCTTGTGTGAGGCTGTATGGAGCATTAAAAATATTACTGATGAAGATGTTAAAAGAAACCAGTTTAGCACTATGTTGAGGGATCGTGCATTGAACTAGTACATGAATCTTGTCCAAGGACTTGCGCAGCCTAAGCCATTAAATGAGGTCAAGAACGCGCTAGTTGCAAAGTTTAAAAAACTTTATTCAGAGTCACAGTGTATTACTGATCTAAAGGAGATCAAACTGAAGGTATCCGAACCTGTTTGGGAGTTCGATCAGAGATTCAAGACCCTAACAGGCCGACTGACTTTTAAGATCCCAGATGAGCAGAACAAAGAATGGTTCATCGCTGCTCTTTTACCACACATCAAAGTTCCCCTGATGTAGTAGAAAATTGCATCACAGGAAGAAGCTTTGGAGATCGCCATGAAGCTTGAATCAACACCTATGGGAGAATCTAGCTCAGGCATGAGCCAGCTGACTAATTTGTCTCTGCAGGTTGAGGATATGAAGAAGGACAAGGGGAAGGACAAAAGAGAAGATATTTGTTGTGTAAGATGCATATCCGAAGGTCATGATAAAGAAAATTGTCCTCTGTTTCATGAATATTTGGCCTCAGGAGCACAGAGCCCCTTGAAGCAAGTTAACCTTCCCTTGTGCGAAGTATGAAAAAACTGACATCACCCTGGTGAGTGCTATTATATGCATAATTATGTTCAGAGACCCAAAAACTTGTGCTTCACATTCTGTAAGTCCGTAGGGAACGATGATAGAGATTGTAGGGATTTTGACTTGATGCACGAAAGATCAAGAGACATATACAAGATCCAAGGTGAAGTACACCAAGAAGGAAACAATACACAATATAATTCTCCAGGAAGAGGAAGTTTCAATCCTCGCGGTGGATACAAAGGACGAGGAGGAGGAGGAGGAGGTATGGGTCAAGGTAGAGGAAAAATAATCTATTACAACTATGTGCAGCGAGGACATTTAGTGAGGGACTGCCAAAACCCTTGCACAACCTGCAATTATTGTAATTCCTTCGAGAATTTCATCGAGGACTGCCCTTTGCTACTAGCTAAGCTTCAGGAAAGACGAGGACCTCAGCAAAACCCGTAAGTGCAACTAATATATGTTGAACCTCGCGGAGCAGACCCTAGATTCGTTGTTATCACTCGAAGAGGCGCTACTATAGGAGAAGATAGAGTAGCCCAAGGAAATACTGCAGACGACCATGGAGTCAGGAAAGCTACAGAGAAGACCCCAATGTTTGATGCTAAGAAAGAAAGACAAATATTTGAGGAGGCAAGAAAATAGTTCAAAGGAGATCAAGAGTATTCATCAAAGAAACAACCAGAAATCAAATAATATGGAATGCCTTGGGCATTTGATCCGTCAACATCGCTAACAAAAGGAAAAGATGTAAGCAAACTCATGGATTTTTTGTGCACTTGTGTTAAGATGATTCAAGATAAAAGCGTTGTACAAGAATTACAAGATTTAATCAAGTAGTATGAGCTAGGAAAGATAGACTCCTTACTGAATAGGGAAGTGCACCAAATTGGAAAAAGGAGAAGGACAAATAAAGAATTACACATGAATGCTCAAATAGGAGAATATGATATAGACTATGTGGTCCTCGACTTAGGGTCGTAGGTCAATGTTATGACGAAGCAAACCCGGGAACTGATGGGAAAAGTAGAGTTGATCTATTCCCCTATCAGGCTTAGAATGGTTAATCAACAAGTTGTCAGCATATTTGGACGATTGGAGCATGTCCCTATGGAAATCGATGGAGTTAGAACCTTTGATTATTTTGAATTAATTGAAATTGTTGATGACAACTGCCCTTATCCTGCATTATTCGGAATTGATTGGGCCTTCGACAATTCTACTGTTGTTGATCTAAAGAAGAGGCATATGACATTTGAAAGAGATGGCCTTAGGGTCATTGCACCTTTATATCTAGATGAGGTTCCTCGATACACAAAGCCTAACAGAGAAGAAAATCACACGTACGAACTGGAAAACATCTACAAACTAACAACCAAAAAACAAGATTATATCAATCCTACAGCCGATGGGAATCTGAGATGGAAAAGTGACAACGCATGTTCATCAGACTCAGAAGAAGTGTTGGAGAACTGGAAGAACCAGATGTATGAAGTCTCTACCAAAAGATGTGCTAGACTAACCAGAGAGGTTCGCTGAATTGACACAACAGTGAGTAACTTACCCACATTTCATGGGCTGAACTCTTTAGAAAAATTCTTATCAGAGTTTGAGACAAGTGTACCAGCACAACAGAGGTTGTTGGAAATGGATGAGGCCATGAAATCTACACCAGCAAGATGGTGGGGGACGCACAAAGGAAACATCATAGACTGGACACAATGTCAAACATTGATGACAGTGCAGTTCTCAGCACAAGTAGGAAGATGCGAAGTGAGGTACACAGGTTGAAGTTTCCCAAAGGACCATGTGCGAAGAGGCCTGGAGTAAAATTCCTCAAGAAAAATGGGTGCATAGATTCATTAACACGTTGGACATGATCCCTATCAACTAGTACCTTCAAGCGGAGCTGCGTCTCATCACTTCAGATTAGGAAGGTATGATCCAGAATTTTGTAACCACCTTTTTGTTTGAAAGTGAATTTCCTTCAGTAGACCAAGGATTACAGATTGTGAGACAAAAAGGATTTAAGGATGCATCTGGCCTCCCTTTGGAGCAAGAAGAGAATGAATGGACCATGCCATTCCAGATATTGCAAGGATGTTACAACATTAATGTCGATGAAGATGATGATCTGAGGAAGGTTAAAATAGTTGAGACAAAAGGCCACAAAAATGTGGAAGGAACAGGAGTTGAGCTACCATTCATAGGATAGCTGATCAAAATAAAGAAATTCAATATTGGGACAGAGGAGACACCAAATCTTGCCAATGCCGGAGATTATTGGGATGTTGCTACCATTGACACGATTACAGAGTTATTGCATGAATATCAGGACTTGTTCCCAACCAATTTCACTGATATGAAGGGAATCAAAGGGCCTATGGGTGATATGAGAATACCTTTGAAACCATATGCGAAGCCAGTCAAGAAAAGACCTTACAGACTGAACCCGAAATACAAGGAAAAAGTGAATATCGAGCTCGACAGAATGCTGGAAGCAAGGATTATTGAACCTGTCGAAGAGTCGGAGTGGATGAGCCCTATGGTGTTCCAAGAAGAGAAGACAAGAGAAATTAGGATCTGTGTGGACCTTAGAAAGTTGAATGATGCCTGCGTGCATGACCCTTTCCCTACACCATTCACAGACGAAGTGTTGGATAACGTGGGAGGCTAGGAAGTATATTCTTTTACAGACGGATTTTCAGGATACCATCAGATCCGCATTGCCAAGGAGGATCGTCATAAGACTACGTTTGCCACTGAGTGGGGATCCTACCAATATACAGTAATTCCATTTGGATTTAAGAATGTCCCAACCATATTTTCCAGGGTGGTGGTCGAAGCATTCAAAGAATTTTTGCATAAATTTTTAGAAGCATACTTTGATGACTGGATTGTTTTTAGTTTGTTGAAAAATCATATTGAATGTCTAAGGCTAATGTTGGAAAAATGCAGGCAGTGTCAAATTTATTTGAATCTGAAGACATGCATCTTCTTCTCACCATTTGGATTACTATTAGGTCATATTGTATGCAAGCAGGGATTGTTGGTTGACCCATCTAAAATTGCAATTATAGTTGATTTGCCACCTCCTACTTCAGTCAAACAACTGCGGACTGCACTGGGCCATACTGGATATTACAGGAAATTTATCAAAGGATATGCCCAAATTACAGTACCAATTGAGAAGTTGTTGAAGAAGGACTGCCAGTATGAGTGGACAGATGAATGTCAGCAGAGCTTCGACACACTGAAACAAAAGATGGTTACAACACCCATTCTGGTTTTTCCAGATTGGAGCAAATAATTCCATGTGCATGTCGATGCATCTTCTCTTGCATTAGGAGCAGTACTGGCACAATATGGAGAAGGGTACATTGATCATCCATTAGCATTTTCCAGCAGGAAGCTATCCACAGCCGAAGTTAATTACACCACTACAGAGAGAGAGGCACTAGCCATGGTGTATGCACTGCAAAAATTCCTCCACTACTTGTTGGGAGGACACTTTAAAATGTTTACTGATCACTCCGCACTGAAGTACCTAGTCAACAAGCCAGTCTTGGGAAGGAGAATATGAAGATGGCTTCTGTTGTTTCAAGAATATGATTTTGAGGTCCTAGTTAAGCCAGGAAGAATGAACAAGGGCCCAAACCACTTATCAAGGTTGGAACATGGTGAAGAACCTACCAGTTTGGAGGATACATTATCGGATGCACAACTGCTCACCATTAGAAAGATTGATGACCACTTCCCAGACATAGTCCAGTTCCTTTCAACATGAATGGCTCCAATTGAGTATACAATTCCTCAAAAGAAACAACTAGTGGTGTGTGCTGCATATTTTTCACTTATAGCTGGACAACTGTACAAAATGGGACCAGATGAAATATTAAGGAGGTGTGTTATGGAGATAGAGTGACCACTGATCCTCTCAGAAGCTCATGAAGGCATCGCAGGAGGACATTACACAGGGAAAGCAACTGTGCAGAAGGTTCTGCGAGTTGGCCTTTGGTGGCCTACATTACACAGAGATGCTAAAGAGTATGCCAGAGCATGTGATGTATGCCAGAGAATTGGAAAACCATACCGAAGAGATGAAATTCCATTAGAACCCCAAATGACCCTACAAGCATTTGAAAATTGGGCCATTGACTTCATAGGACCTATAAACCCACTAGGAAAGTGCATAGGAGCAAGGTACATTATTACTGCGACAAAATACTTAACTAGATGGGCCGAAGCCAGAGAAGTCAAGGACTGTAGTGAAACTATAGCTGCGTGTTTTATATTCAATGACATAATAACCAGATTTGGATGCCCTAAAATTCTTATGAGTGATCAAGGTACACACTTCATCAATAAGACAGTTGAAGCCCTGACTGAAGAATTTGCAGTCCACCATTAGAAGAGTACACCTTACCATCCACAAGAAAACAGAACGGTTGAAGCATTCAACAAGATCTTGGAAACAACATTGACAAATATTTGTAGCGTGAACAGGGATGACTAGGATTAAGAGTACCAACAATACTCTAGGCTTATAGAACCACTTGCAAGAAATTAAAAATGTAGACCCCCTTCAAGTTGGTTTATGGTCTCGAAGCTATTGTCCCGATGGAATAATTAATACCAAGCCTAAGAATTGTTGCATTTACAGGCATGGATGATACCGACATTATTCGCGAGAGGCTTTCACAGTTGGTCAAACTGGAAGAAGACATATTCATTGCAGGATTCCATTAGCAAGTTCAGAAGGAACGAGAAAAGGCCTATCATGACAGGCACATCAAGAAGAAGGCATTCAAGCAAGGTGATTTAGTATTGGTTCATGACAGTAAGTTTATCAAACACCCTGGGAAGTTCAGAACGCATTGGCTCAGAGCATATGAGATTGCCTATGTTACAGAAGGAGGAGCTGCGCAGATGGAGACATTGAAGGGAGACTGGAAGGAAGGATTGGTGAATGGGAGTCAACTGAAGTTGTACTGTGATAACCAGCTGCCTCGCAGCTCTCAGTAAAAGCATAAGGAAAAGGGTCCAGGTACTAGGCGTAGTTGAAACTGGGTACCAGACACAGAAAAGGAAGTCTGCACAAGGATGGAAAGGAGGCATAAAGTAGAAAGCAAGGGTTGCACTGTGTAGTCCAAAGTCGAATTAAAACAAAAGGATCAGATCTGAAGTGCCTCGGGACAAGTCACAGGTGAGTGTTGGGGGCATGTTGGCCCTTGGTTATGGAAGGAAGCAAAGAACAAGGAAGGAAAGGTAAAAAGTGAGCTTCGCAGGAGACACAGTAACTGTCACTGAGTCGAAGTGAGCAAAAGAGCAGGAAAGATGGAGTGAACTCTGGAAAAAGCAGGTCAAGTTGACCTAGGGTTTTAGACACCTAGGGTTTTGGTATCTAGGGTTTTGGTATCTAGGGTTTTGGCACCTAGGTTTCGACCTAAGGCTGTCAGTGAGGGATTGTAATGTATAAATAAAGGTCAAGAGGACTTGGGTGGGGGTTGTTGGTCATTGAGTATTGGTTTGATATTATTGTTATAGCTCTTTTGTGGACATAGATGATTGTATTGTGAGATCTTCATCTGTGTGCGAAGATCAAGTCCTACAGCTGGGTGTGTAGGAAGGGGAGAGGAAGAGAGAGAATAAAAAAGATATGCTAGCTAAGAGCGTAGATAAGAACTGTATGCTTTACCTTAATAAATCATAAGCATAGTTCTATGGACGTAGCCCTAGAGAGAGGGTGAACCACGTATATTTTGTGTCGTATGTGTGATTGATGTCTGGATATCTATCATTGTTATATTGTTATTTGCAGTCTTATGTTAGATCAGATCTATAGCTGCGCAGGATAGACCTAGCTGATAAGTGATATATGAATGTTGTATTGTTGTTGTGATAGATCCACTTGATATTCCCCTGGTTGTAGACATTCATGTCCTGCAATCCCCCTTATTAGCTACTTCGAGTGAGACTGCATCTTCTTTGTAGGTGCTACCAAAAGGGCCAGTAGCTAGGGCTTGTTGGTGCGCTCTTGGAGTGAACCTCGGGTCTACCCCTATGCCAACAAGTACTTTACTGATAATTAATCCTGAGTCTAGAATTGAGTTGGATACATGAATTATATGCTTCCTTGTTCCTCAGAAAAGTCGCCAGTATTGAGACCTTAAGTGGTCAAAATCAATCAGATGAATCCTAGGCTTGAGAAGATCCTAAATACATTGAAGTTGCATCTAAATCTAGTTGTGCAATGAGATGAATGAAATAGAATGTGTATTGTTGAAGTATGTTAATATATGTTTCACTTGTTCAAATAATGTTTTGTTAATGTTAATATATATATATTACTGTTCTCAATTACTTATATGAAATAACATAGGGGATGTTACATATGGTATCAGAGCAGGTTCAACCCTAAGACATTGGACCGTTAGACCATCCACTGTGTTAAACTAAATGATTGAATTAGATCGCTAATAAAGATATGAAATTGTTCTTGGAGGTAAAAATGGTTAGATGATGCATGGGAAGTAGAGGATGTGGTTCTAGAGGAAGATGTGTGACACCTTTGATAGTACCCATGCCAAAAGGGTCTAACCCCCAGAGAGATGAGAAAAATATTGAGTGAGAACAAGTTGTTGTGGGAGAAGTTGTAGGTTTGATGAGATACTTCCAGAGGATGTCCAAGGAATTGATTAAATTCCTGGATCGATATGAGGGCAGAGCATATATACTCAATGACGGTTTAGAACGTGCTTCGTTGGGTAGTGGTAGTATACACAGAGAAATCGAGAAGGTGAATTTTCCCGAGTTCATGGGTGCCACATAAGGCTTGGCCGCTAAGGCATGGTTGGAGAATATGGCGATGTGCTTCGCACTTCATGATTACACCTACAACATGAAAGTACACATGGATGTATTTCAGTTGAAGGGGAGTCATCTTCTATGGTGGAAGACGCTCCTACCTCAACTAAACATGGTTGTCGAAGACATGTCATGGGAACTATTCGAGGAACGGTTTCGGGAGAGGTACTTGTCCAAGGAATTCATTGAGATTCAGCTTAATGAGTTCAATGTCTTACGAAAGAGTATTCATATGGTTCCAGAGTATGAGGCCAGATTCATGGAGTTACTTAGGTATGCTCTACATCTGAACACAGAGAAGTTAAAGGTCAACAAGTTTTTTTTTGGCCTTAACTTCAACATTCGTGCAAAGGTATGGATCCTAATACCTCAATCCTTACATGATGCAGTTCTGAAGGCCCTCATAGCTAAGGAAGAGTTGAACATCGGGGGTCAGGGAAGGACTCCTTCTAGACAGGGCGTACATGAGACACTAGGAGTGAAACAACACCCAACACTAGCCAGAAAAGATTCAAGGCATCGAGATATTTCTAGAGGACCTATGTTCATGAAACCATAGTGAAACAATCCTTAGCAGAGGGCTCCTTACAGAGGACCACAACAACAATAAAAATGTTGTCCAAAACAACAACAGTTATGGCCTATTCAATAGAATAGACTAGGATCATAGACTCTTATACCAACAACTTCTACTTCGGGAACAAGAGAACTAGATCGAAGATTGGATTTTAGACATGTGGTGAGCCACATTACCAATGAGAGTATCCAATTGAGAAGGCCAGAGTGGCTGGATCATAAGGACCCACTACAGTTGGAGATTTGGGAAAGGTCCATAGGATACATGCAATGGTGAACAACTTCCAAGATGAGCACCAGTCTATTGTGCTAGAGACATCATGTACAATCACAGACCAAAATTATAGTATATTGATAGATCTAGGTGCTACATATAGATTTATCGCTAGTGCGGCACTTAAGAGAATTAAAGTAAAGGAAGTCAAACAAGACGAGTTCAAATATGTAGAAATGGAATCAGGTGCCAAATAGAAGGTTGGAGGAAAGGTTACGTACTATAGCCTTACCTTGGGAGACTTTGTGACAAAGGTAGATCTTTATGTCACGATCTTAGGATATTATGATATAGTTATTGGTATGGATTGGTTGGAATCGCATAATGCGATACTTAACTCTAAGATGAAACAATTAATTTTGAAAAATGATTTGGGACAAAGTAGAGTGATTGTAGAAAGAAACCAAAGAGTGTCCTTGAGGTTTATTTCTTCCCTACAATTGAAGAAGAGTATGCGCAAGGGATGCAAGTTATATGAAATCTTAGCGTTGAATGAAAAGGGAGAGGTAGAAGGAATATAAAACCTTCATGTAGTACAAGAATTTGCAGACGTATTTCCAGAAGAGTTACCAGGTTAACCACCCGAAAGATAGTTGGAGTTTACAATCGACTTGAAACCTGGAACTGAACCGATAACGAGAATGCCTTATCGGATGTCAATACATGAATCACAGGAGTTGAAAATGAAATTGAATGAGTTGTTGGATTTGGGATTGATATGTCCAAGCATGGAATCGTGGGGTGCATCGGTGATATTTGTTAGAAAGAAGGATGGATTGTGGATGCTTTGAATTGACTACCATCAATTGATCAAAGCTAAGATAAAGAACCAATATCCATTTCCAAGGATTAACGATTTATTTGATTAGATGAAAGGAGCGATGGTGTTTTTGAAGATTGACAAGAAGTACATATTTTATGGGTTTAGTATGATATTACCGACGATTCATTGAAGGCTTTTTGAAGATAGAAAATCCGATCACTAAATTGCAGAAGAATAACAAGAACTTCATATGGATTGAGAAATACTAAAATACTAAAATTCCCCAACATGGGCAAGCAATTATTGGTATGCATAGATGCATCCAAGGAGGGTTTAGGCATATTTTTGATGCAAGATGGGTAGAGTGATCACTTACATTTCAAGGAAATTGAGAAAGCATGAAGATAACTACACAACGCGTGACTTGGAATTATTGACAATTGTATATGCCCCTAGAGTTTGGAGACATTATCTAATTGGATGGAAATATGAATTAAAGACAGATCACTATGGATTGCAACATATTTTTACAAAAAGTGATCTGAATGTGCGACAAAGGCATTGGTCATAATTACTTAGCAAATACGACTTTGAAATTACTTACATTAAAGGAAATGTGAACCAAGTGGTAGATGCGTTCAGTCAGAGACCACGGATATTTTTATTATTACCTCTTAAGATGATTCTTCGAGAAAATATTCTAACTTTACAATTCGACGATGACTGGTATAAATGATTTAAGAATAATATTGGACAAGATAACATGATGGTACCAAAGTATGAAGGTTATTCACTAGATGATGATGGATTGTTGAGATTTAATGAAATAATTTATGTACCGCCTAACAATGAACTAAGAAGTTTTATCTTGAGTGAAGCGCATCAAGAAATATACATGGATCATCTGAGAGTCACAAAGATGAAGGAAAACCTTAAGCCTTTATTCTTATAGAAGGAAATGAAAGCATACATAGTTGGTTACGTGGAGAGATGTATAAAATATCAGAAAGTGAAGGCTAAAAAAAGACATCTAGAAGGATTGTTACAACCACATGTTATTCCATAATTGAAATGGGAGGTCATTTTGATGGACTTTATCATTGTATTTCCATTGAATACAAGAAGGTACGATTTAAATTTTGTGGTAGTTGACACTCTGACAAAGAGTGCACACAATATTCCTTTGCGTACGATGTATCAGGATCCAGACATAGCTAGAGTATTTTTTAGAGAGATTGTAAGAATTCATGGTGTACCGAGAAGGATCATATCTGATTGAGGATCAATGTTTACATGATGGTTTTGGACCATTTTCCAAGAGGCCTTGGGAACACAACTAAAATTTAGCACAACTTACCGCCCTGCGAAAGATGGGAAAACAGAAAGAACAAACTAGATTTTGGAGGATATGCTACGTATGTATGTAATGGACCAATAAAAACGCTGGGAAAAATTATTTCCACTAGTGGAGTTTGCATACAACAACAAATATCAAAGTACGATTAAGATGGCACCGTTTGAGTTTCATTATGGTTGACCGTGTCAGATGTCGTTGAGTTGGTATTGACTCAAGGATAGGGTTCTAGTAGGACCAAAAATGATTCAATAAATGGAAGAACATATGTAATCGATAAGACATGGGATTAAATAAGAACATGATCGACATCAGAGTTATACTGATATGCATCACGTTGACCGCAATTACAAAGTTGGCGACATAGTCTTCTTGTGGGTAAAACCTCACAAGAGTTAAATCATGTTTGGAAAGGGTGCTAAAATCTGTTCTAGGTTTGTGGGACCCTTTGAAGTTGTGGAAAAGAAGGGATCCATGGATTATCGACTAGCCTTGCCTGATTCTTTGAGGCGTATGCATGACGTATTTCATGTATCTGTTTTGAGACATTATATTTGTGATCCTTCACATGTTATTGACATGAGTCCCTTACAGGTTTCAGACGAGGGTGCTCTCATGGTGAAGCCAATGCACGTTCTAGAACATTGCATTCGACATCTATGACGTCAAACATTCGATCAGGTCAAGGTCCAGTGGGACAATTATAGTCCACACTCGACTAACTGGGAGGACGCATTGGAGATGCGTCAACATTTTCCTTTCTTGTTTTGATATATTAGACATATAGATACATTTATTACTTTCTTTTATATATACTGTACAAACTTGGGGATGAAGTTTAAAACAAGAGGGGGTGTATGTAACATCCTTCTCTAATGAGCACACTATTATTGACTTATTCTTTAAGGACACTTTCTTACAAGTGATCTAGGTATGGTACCTTGTGATTTCATTCAGATTATGGGTTATATATGATGATGTTGAGGTTTTATGGCTTATTGATTATATATATATATATATTGATAGATGCATTTGACAAATTGTCCTGAGTGACCAGGAAACATGATAGGTTAAGGATGATGATGGCATTGATGAATTCCCTTGGACTCTGGATTGAGTCAGGGAGTGGATTATATCTATTGATTATTTAATTTCACTCACATGTGTTCTATGATTGATTATAGTATGATTTATATATATGGAATTATTGACAATGTTTTTGTCAGTGGATGCAAGTTTGACGATGCTTGCTAATCCGACCCACATAAGGAGTAGGGGGGCGATGCACAGAAACTAGAAATTTCAGGGAGAGGTGTGACAACGTCCCTGTCACAACCTACTAGCAGTCCCACTGTAATCTGAATTGTAGGTTAATGATTACCTAGTTTGAAATGTCCATGATGTGAGGGAAAATTGAGACATTCGCTCATGAAGATTTCTAAGGAGCGCACAACAAGTAAGAGTCCTTATTTATTAGAAGCCCTTAGTCTCTCACAAGGTCGATTGAGTGGATTTTTGATTCCCAGGGTTCGTACAACTTCCAAAACAATTCTAAGGTGAGTGGAACCCTTGGAGCACAAAGGTGCGTCTTGAAGGGCACGCCACATAATTAAACTTAAGTCAATAAATCTAAATGACCTAGAAAAACGTTGAAACATTTAAACCTTGTTGGATTAACTAATTAATTAAACAATATATTATGTTGAAAATATTTACAAGAGCCTAATCCTAAGCCTAATATTTGGCCTAAGTCTAAGTTTAATTTGGGGATGAATTAAAATATTAAATTTGGGATAAATCTAATTCTAGGAAAAGGTGGGAAAAATATAAAGATTGAATAAAATGCACATGTGTGCATGAATTTAATAAAAGGGAATTTTAAATAGAAATAAATAATAGCTTGAGAGGTTGGGTGTACAAATAATAGAATCTAGAGTCAAACTACACTAGTCTAACTAGAAGAAGATTCATAATTAAACCCTAACTAATATCTAGTTAGGCGACACTCCTTAATTGAGAATCTCGGGAACAAAGGGACACCTTGGAGTGAAAATAGGAACACATCGAGGATTGTGAGGGAATTTGACCTTTTTAAATAAAATAAAATTGGTAAATATTGGTGTAACTCCGGGAGTTCCTCACTTTTTGTAAACAACAACCCATTTCCTCTGGAGAGACAAACTCATGAACCTTCGAAGGACAAGGGCTCGGGGTTCTAACGTCTCTAACGGTCCTCAATCAATTGATAGATCTATGGATGACCTTCACTCTGGGACTTCAAAAGTTAGGGGTTATATTAATTCTTAACACCTACACCATAACTTAGTCGGAGAGTCATTTTACAAATAACTCATAGATCTACGACCCACATCCTTCCATCAACCGATGGATATAATTTACTCTGGACTTCGGACTCTGGGACTTCCTTAACCTTTAACTTCATGACTCTAATTCTGCCGAAGTGACGAATTATCGAACTGTCGAAAAATCAAGGCTTGTAGATCTAACAGCCCGTGATCGATCACATGATCCACGACAGTCCTTCTCTTTGGGACTTTAGAGCTTTGGGGTTTTATTAACTCTTAAACTGTTACAAACCAAACTAACCAAAAAAATGAACCCTTGGGTATCCAACTATCCTCATTCACTCACTGATCTACGGTGTAGTTTCACTCCACGACTTTAGGTTTCGGGGCTCCCTTATTAAAAAAAAATCTATTCTGTTGAAGTAACAAAGTACGATGGTTCTAGGGTTTAACTATTGTGTGTCTCCTATCTGATCTAACAATTATGGAACTTCAAATCCTCCCGAATAGATTTCTTCCTCTCAAAATAAAAAATAAAAAAGAATCCTCCCTTGGAGAATTACTCTCGTTATCCCTCATGGAGATTTGTCACTTAGATGACTCAATATTTCATGCACATGGTGTGTTTTCCTCCTGAGCTATAGACTTTAAGAGGTCTTTTGTGCACATACTGTGGATTCACTATTTAGTTACACTATCTCTCGTCATCTTCATTCTTCAGAAATTAAGGCCCCCGTGTACCTTGATTGGTCTCTGTGTTTTCATGGCGTTGTTTCACCTGCATTTTGTAACTCAAAGGTCCTTCTACGCACCTCTGTCCTTGTCACTAGGCATACCTTGTTTTGTGACTCCTAGAAGAGAATTTGGATCTGAAAACAAAATTTAGTTTCTCTTTTCAGGGTTAAACAAACACACATACACAAATTTTACTTACCTTAGTATCTTTGGTTTGGAAGTACACAAAAGGTTTACAGATTCGTCTCGGTGTTAGAAATATTCTCTCTTCTCTTCTTTTCTCTTTCAATTTATACAAATAAATATTATGCTAACTTATAATGTTTTCTTACTTGATATTGCGTTGGAAGAATGTTTTCAATTTTGATGAATGACTAATGCTTGTATTTCCTTGGGAAATGAGAGATATTCTATTAATGGCGACTTGTCATTATATGATGGAATTCATAAGGATATGGCACATTATCTAGATGATGGTCACTTATGGATTTTATAACTTTTAGGGGAAGAAAACAACTAGAGTAGTAATTGGGAATTTAAGGATTTAAATTGTGTTATGATTTAGTACTTTACTGATAATTAATCCCGAGTCTAGAATTTTGTTGGATATGGGAATTATATGATTCCTTGTTCCTCAAAACAGTTGCTAGTCTTGAGATCTTAAGTGATGAAAATCAATCAGATGAATCCTAGACTTGAGTGTTCATTATGTGTCTTGGAGGTCCTAACCTTGCAGGATAGGTTGGGTGGGTAGAAATTATTGCGATGTACATGATTTGGAAGATCCTAAATACATTGAAGTTGCATCTAAATCTAGTTTTGCAATGAGATGAATGAAATATAATATGTATTGTTGAAGTAGGTTAATATCTGTTTCACTTGTTCAAATATTTTTT
>SNQJ01S0005991.1:212914-224150 GCA_010110895.2 Picea sitchensis
AATTACAGAGAGTTTGTTACACACCCATCATCGACATGAAATTGACATAGGAAAGTGATGTGAGATGGTGGATTAAATGAGTATGGACTGACATAGGAATGGAAACTGGGAATATTGCAGATGGTTGGTTTGGAATGAAACTTCCCTTGAACATTGTGAGGCACGGAAAATGATATGGCATCATAGACTTGATGAGTACCAAGAACATAATGTGATGACAAAAAGAGCACACTTCGACTGGAATGAAAAAGTATAATGAGAGATGGAATTTCTATGAATCAGAGACAAGAAGGTTACCTAAATGTAAGATGAGATGAAAACAGGTTCCATGTTCAAGGGAGGCAAGAAATTCCATTTAATATCAACTTGTCATATTCCTTTCATTATGATGTTTATGAAAATGCCTATGCTTAATTCAAAAGAAGGAACCTACAAATCAAGTTCATGTCACCAGAATGTTTTGCAAGCTCTCCTCATACATCCCTTACATGGAAATCTTGAGATCAAAATTATGATGCTTTGATGGATTCCTCTCTCTCAGGATCAAAGGTTTGACACCTGAAATCTTCCCCCTTTCCACCATACAAATTTCATCAATTTAAAGGATTGGGAGGCTCAACTACCATGAGATATTTAGGAAAATGGTTGAGGATATGGCTCCATAAGTTGGGATTTGATCCTAAAATAGAGCCATAGGATATGGTTCGAGAAAAACCAACCTCATCGCTTCAGATATATCCCTTAGGAAAAGGTGGGATTCTCCATATTTTTCTCTAACCAAAGTGGTGATCCCCTAAGTTAGATATAGGGTGCTAATGACTCTCCCTTAACATGGAAACAAGAGCACTAATGCTCCCTATACATGGAAAGGAGGCACCACCCTTCATAAATTCCCCCAAAATGGTCGAATTTCCAAGTAGAAAACATGTTTCTGACCTTAAAATGATGGTTTTCTTCGTCCAATATTACTCAGTGATCATGGAAAATGTTTTTCATGGAATAAACACATTGTGACACTTGGAAATGTGCACGTGACACTTAGTAATGTGTATACAAAACTTGACAAAATGCATGCGACACTTAACAAGGTGCATACGACACTTTGCGACACTTGCAACACTTAGGGTGTGACACTTAAGTGTGGCATTTTGATGTGTAATTGATGCTCCCTAAAGTGTGATATTAGAAGAGAAGTTGATGGCTAAAACACTTTACAAATTATTCAATGCAAGGGTGGTGGAGTAACAAAACCTAGTAGAAGCTGAAAACAACCATCAAAAAGTATAAATATATGTTTCCTTTCCAAGGAAGGCATAGATATGCTCGAAATATTAGTTGACTCAAAGCATGGAGACCGACCAATACACCTTGGATCCATGAGAATATTGACTAAGGATATGGGCACCAATGATACAATGTGGATCCTTACGTCTATAACATGAACTTAACACAACCACATAAAATAGATAGTGGAACTACGGGAAGATAAAACATAGCCACGGATCAATACAATGTGTATCTATGTGACAATATATTTACCAGTAATATTTCTAGCATGGAGACGATACTGGAATATTTTACATGTTTAAATGTTTTCCATCGTAGCATGGGAAAATAACATAACATAGTGATTGCCCAACCCAGGGTCTTCATCCTGATCTGGAAACGATATGATTATAGCCATGTGAATACATGACTTGATGTCAAACATCATAGAAACCACTTTATTAACCATCATTTCATTATACCATTAACAAGTGCGATGTAAATCACCAATGATGACAATGATTCCCAAGGTACCTTTAGTACATTTCAGTGAACGTAAATAAATGAGTTGAGGTCGAACATTCATGGAATCATCTGATTAGAGGTCAATGGTGTAAACTTAATTTTGGAAGCGAGGAGGCCTACCATTGAGACATGTAGGTTCCAAGGTACTAATTTGTTTCTAATTATAATTATTAGATGATATGATGAATTAGATAGGAAAATACTCATCGAAGGAGGGCCTTGATGTATCCCCCATCATCAATAGGAAAATGAAATAGGAAAGTGATGTGAGATGGTGGATCAAATGATTATGGACTTACATAGGAATGGCATGTTAAGAACCAAATATCAATATAGCATAGAAAATCCTCAGAAAATCCATGGTTGGGGAATGATTTTCGATTTCTTTCCCTTCATCTTGGTCAAGTACTTGTGAGGCGCAAGCATACCATAGGTATTGCGGTCTCCTAGATTATAGTCAATGATCTTTAGAGTTGGAATTCTCTATAATTATGGTCTGACTGTGCATATCCCCTTCGGGAGGTACGCCATGATAACTGTGTAGTCGAAATCCCTCGGGACACTATCAATACTCACCACATCGGTCAGAGGTGGGATGTAGTCGAGAAGGATGGATGGGATTAACTTTGCATTTTCTAAGTCATCTCTATGCTTAATCCTTTTCTCTTCTGCAGCTCAGGATGGTATGGATTCATGAACAATCGATAGGGAGGCTTGCACTCCTATCATCGATGAGGCTTGAACTCCTGCGGACATCACTCTCTCTGCCATTAGATCGATTAAAATTTCCTCTACTGACTTTTCCACAACACTGAGCTCGTCTGACATGCACGCTTGAGATCAGATATCTCAAGCTCATGAATAATTTCTCAATGTAATAGAATTGATGGCAAGGTCTCAATAAGCATAGCACAATAACAATGAGTTCTCTAGTTGGCTCAGATACAATTCACGAAAGTGTGCTCAGTGCAACAGTCGACAGGATAAGTAGACAACGATGTAATAGATCCTTCCAACGGACAAGAAGCCTTCATCAATGCAATTTTGTTCATTACAGCATGGTCCAATGGTCCAATGGAGAGCTCTGAGGCCATAACTGCTTGCTTATCCGTTCTGGAGCATCAGGGTAACGATCATAATGCCTCCAATGGTTGTATTTCTCCACCATGGTGAAGTGTCAATCTGTGTTGTTTTGATATTCCGGCGAAGTTCAAATTCTAAAGACTTTTCCTTCTACGAAGTTCTTTCTAAAGCTTCTTGCAATTTTTCTAACTTTGTTTTCTTCTTGCTGAGCTTTCGAGCCTTCTTCCTTGTGATCTGCATTACTGGGTTCCTCTTCCCATTCTAATTCTTATCTTGTCTTGGCATAATAACTTCGTGTTGTTGATAATATTTCATAAGGTTTAAGGGTAATACTTCTTCATTGTCTGGGGTAAGTGCTCTATTTTCCCACGTTCTTTCAACTTCGACACCCAAGTCTCCGTTCTTCGACCTGTTCTCCTGTTCTTCTATCAAGTGCACTATTCTCCTAGTCATGAAATCTTTTAATGCTTGTTTTTTCTATTCTAGGGCTTCTTGTTCTTTTCTCTAGATCTGATCTTTCTCAATCCAGGGTTTTCTTAACAATAAAACAAATGGAGCGTTGTTTTCAAAAAATTTAATAACCTCAAATTCGTTCTCTGTCGAAGTTCCATGAGCACTCATAGATATCTGAGTAAGTCTACCACATAGGGTTATTAGCTTTCCTCTAAATAATCCTATTCCTCCCAATGAAGGAACCATGGCAAGCCTTCCCAAAATTTTCCAAGTACTTTCTATCATGACATTCACCTATGTTTCTTTGTCCAGAACACAGTCTATGTCGAAGTCTCATATTCTTGCTTCTATGCATTCTTTGTCTTTTAAGATCTCTGATAGATTGATGTCTCTATGATCATTCATGGTTTCTTTTATTTCTGACAATATAGTGTATGATCCTTTCTTGTGTTCTTCCATAGTCTTAATTTCTGAGTCTTTCTCATGTTTATCTTGTTCCATATTCATTCTTTCAAGTTTAGCAATCATTCTAAGGCAATCCATAACTTCATGGTCCATAGCTTTACAACAAGGAAAACTAGGTCGTCTATCGGGGCAATCCTTAGCAAGATGGTCTGGTATTCTACAACTGTAACAAAGGGTTAATCCTCTCGTTCTCTTAAATGATCTCCAACCTTTCTTGTATTGCGCACTAGGATCATAGTAACTAACCTACATAAAATTCTTCCTAGGATCCTGCATCCATTTGTTAGTCCAAACATTCTTTTTATGCATAGGAATCACATATATTTCATTATTTCTATCAGATCTACTCATATCAAACCTTCTTTATTCTATTTTTTCCATAGTTTTCAGACTAGGACAAAATTGATCAAACATACCTAGATCTATACTATTGAAGAAAATTTGTTCACTTATCTTACCTTTAACAGAGCACAAAGATTTCAGATCTTACCTCTTTAATCAAAAAAAATTCACATTACCTTTATCAGGCCACAAAGATTTCAGATCTTACCTCTTTTCTTCGGATCAGACTTCTTTTCTTAGAACAAAGATTTCACAAGTTAAGTAGAATACTGCGCACTAAATCAACAGATCTACGCATAGAGATTTCATTATTTTCCTCAGTTCCCAGCAATCACAGTTTCAAGTCCCGAAAACAGAACCATTTGTTCACACGGGGGCAAACCTAGGGTTCAATGCTTCAACAACGCACCAACAAAACCCTAACTATCGACACTTTCGGCAACACCTATGAAGGAAATGGAGTCTCACCCGAGGTAGAGGCAGGGGTGGTTGCAGGACTCAGGTGTCTACAACCTAGCTGGGACACAGATCTGTGATTACAATACTCTAACAAAACACTTAATAGTTACAATTCATCAGTATTTAACAAGTATTTACTTCGCAGATAAAAACCCTAATTACAGAGTAACACAATACTCAACTAGATCCACACATCTAAGCACTTAGCATAAAGAAACAAATCAGATCTAGCATTCATTCACATCACTGAGCAATAAGCTATTATATCAGATGCTTCTAACATTCATAAAGATAACAACACTAAGCATAAATCACATCAAAGGCACAAAGAAATAATCGAAATGCACAAAGCAACCATAACACAGGATATACGTGCTTCACCCCCAGCCTGGGGCTACATCCACCAACTCTTCTCTTCTTTATTATTTTATTGTCAAGCTTCTTACAGGCACATAGCATCAAAATCCTACTCCACAGAGGACAGGAGATCTGCGCGCACCTCGCCAGATCCTCCTTCCCCGAGCTAGGTTACATCAAAAATCCCTTACACAGTCTCTTACAGTTACCTGCACTTAGCCTTGCAAGTCTCACACAGTATGCACAAATAAATTACAACTATCACTTGCACTTAACACATTGGCCTTCAGTTTCCCTTAGCACCTAGCATCACACACACACCTTACTTACATCACCTAGCTTCCTATTTTTACATTACAAAAGGGCCTAAACATGGGTAAACCCATGGGTTGACATCCCATACCCGTTACATAAGCCCAAAACCCAAAAATGCCCTAAAATGGACCGAGATCCTGCAATCTCCACTTCAACTTGCGCTCCGCCTTCGACAACCTATCGAAGTACCAAAATAGGTCAAACCTGACCAAGGATCTTCAAAACTTGGTCAAGGACCAACACAAGTGCATTCGGTGTGCATACTGGACCCAAAAAAAAAACAGCTCTAGAATCGATCCATAGGGCTTGTAAAAGTTCAGTGGACCTGGTATGGTCTTGACGACGCAACGTGGGAGCATGAAGATGCTATGCGAGCAAAGTACCCACATCTTTTTGAAGATTTTGGAAATCTTGTTGTTGTTTTGTAAATAAGTTGCACTGATGACAGTGCAAAAATAAGGGGAGGCGATTGTAACACCCCAAGGTCGAGGCCCTGCTGAAATGTAATTATGTTTATAGGATGGTGAGCTAAGTGTTCATAAGATGGAAGACTTATATGTTATTAGGCCGGAGAGCCTAGATGTTTAAGGCCAATGAGCCTATTTTTGTATATTTAAACACTCATATCCTTAATAAAATTACATCTTTGTGTGTAGATCGACCACGAAGAAAGAGTTATGGGGGACTAAGCTCGACTAGGTAGGGTAAGGGAAGGGGCTAAGTGTCTATGATTAGGGGCTAAGCTAAAGGGCTTACCTCTAAAGGAATAATATTATATTATTATTTCCAAAAGGCTAATGTTGACATAATCTATGTTGTCCTAAGTTCCTGGGGAAAAGGGAATGAGTGTTAAGTGGAGCTCATGCAACTTCAGGAATACATGTGTCAACATGGGTGCATGTAGTTATAGCTAGGAAAGCCAACTTGTTGGGAGGCTCCCTCGTTATTCTGGCGACTTTCGCCATTCTCTGGAGGTCTTCCATATTTCTCGATTCACCCACTAATTCATGCACTGATCCATTGCCTTCATCGTCGCCTTCTACCTCATTCATGCACTTCGGGAACCTGCATGCGCTTTGAGTTATCTTGTACTTTTCCTATGAAACACAACGCACCTATACCTTACCTGAGCCATACCGTGCCTTAACAGTTTGTTGTTTCTTCCCATGCAGTTCCTTGGCTGAGCGTGGCTTGCCGCCATCATTTGTTCTATACTGAGCTTGTTGTTTCCATCACCCTTACTTGAAATGACTTAGCAGTTGGACTGAAGAAGCAGGTTGTCAAGCCTATGGGTTTGAAGAGGTGGGTTGTCAGGCCTGTAACAACTCTCTCTAGGAGAGAGAGGTTGTTGGGGAAGTGATTTTCCCATAGGGAGCCCAACGACATCTATAGTGCTTTGAGAGTTCCTGTCTGGCCTATTGTTGAAGCCCTGTAAGGGAAGTGGGACGACCGAAGGATTGTTGAGCAGAGAAGGGGCACACTTCATGGGGTGGGACAGGCATGTGGGGAATGAGAGGTTGTAGCTTGTAGTGTGAGTTGGCTCCTGGGAAAGAATCCTTCATGTTGATCTGTGTGACTTCCTATTGTCCTTGCCAAGCCTAGGAATCCCTTGCCCGGTGGATTTTAGTCACAACTCGAGGGTGACCCACTGCTGAGCGTGATGAGCAGCATGGTCTAAGGATGGGAGGTTCGTGGGAGGTCTGCACACAAATGGTGGTCATCTATTAAAAGATAAGTACCAAATCTCTTTTCTCAGTATGACGTGTATCTTGAAATCAAGTTATAATGTTGTTAGATTTGTTTTTGTATAATGCCTGTATGTTTTAATTTTATTTCCGCATGAATAGTGGCATGAACAAAATGCTATAGATGTTTAATTTGCATTAGATAGATATGTATATGAATATATATGGTATCAGAGCATGAAAGTTAATCAGTGGCATGGCTTGGCCTGTTGGTTAAGGCCTAGGATGTCACTAATTGGTATCAGAGCAAGGAGAGACGTCCAAGAAGTGACATTTCCCAGCCTGTTGGTGGCTGGGGACATTAAAAATAATGTAAAGGTGGAGACCCTAAGTTATTGTGCTTAAGGGGTGTTAGCGCTTGAGATGTTCTAAGACTTCATTAGAACTATGCCACACACATCTTGAATGAAATTTAGTTTTAAGTTGGTGGATCAGGTAGGTAAGAAAATAATATTGAGCCAAAACTCGAAGAAGAAACACATATAGATCAATGATAGCATGGAGTCTTGTATTAACATCTTATGGATCAAAAGAAATCAAGCTGAATATCAGACAAGATGGTTGGTATTATGATCAACCCACATATTCATAAGATAGAACGTCCAATAAACATAAATGATTTCTGAGAATGAAAGGAGAATGCTTGAATAAAACACACTAATCATAGGAAAATGCAATGAAGCTTCACTGCATGAGAATCTATAATTCACGGACAATCATTGATTCTCAATAACTGGAATTTTATTCAAGTGAGAAGATAAAATAAGATGAGGAACAAATAACATTACAGATTGATAATAAATCTTTCAAGAATCTTTGATGATAAGAAATTAAAAGGACAAATTTCTTGCAAGATTAGAATGATACACACAATCCTGCCATAATTCTAATATTTTCCTCTCTTCCTTCCAAAGGAAGATTTTTTCTCAAAGTCTGCAATGCTTCCTTTTATAATTTCTGAATACCTTAAACGCTGGTTGAAAATGTGGATCTCCAATGCTAATCTGTTTCGTTCGATCTGGAGTTGATTTGATTGACTTCCAATCATGTTCTTGAAAATGTGGATCTGAATTCTTGGAATCCTCGGATTGAATGCTATAAATAACATTTGTTTGGAGAGATTTGAAATAATCCCTTTATTTCTAGATTCTTTGCCACCTTGTAAAATCGCCACCATAAATTTAGAAGATATGGAATTCATCGTAATCTTGACGAGAAGCTTTCATGTTAAACTTCACTAAGTCTTCCTGACATTTGTCATTTTATCTGCATGCTTTGTTGCCCTGGAAAAGTGGATCTTCTAGTCCAAAATAGTATGTGAAGATATGGACTCTACTTAGAAATATTTTCTCGAGCACAATGGGCTTAAAAGATATTGTTGACATTGCACCCCCTTTTACATTACATATTAGTCCTTGGTTTGTATTACCTTCACCTTTTGCTAGTTTCAACAGCATTGCTTATGGAACAATTTTCTTTGAAAGCATTGCTTGATCATCTTGCAGACATGGTTCTTTAAGTTCTTCTTAGACAATGTCCATAATAATAGGCGGTCTAATGCATCATCACTAAATAACTACTTCAAGTCACTTGGAGAGATAAACTACCGTAACTGGATGTTTGTGGGCCTTAAGAACCTTGAATAGAATAAGATGATACTCATGCAAAATACTTTTATATTGGAGTATGGGGCCGATGACCGATACTCATGCAAAATACTTTTATATTGGAGTATGGGGTCGATTTTCAAAGGATATTGGAGTATGGGGCCGATGACCGATTTAGACGAAAAGATAGTCTGATGGTATGACATATAACGAAAGCAATCTAATACGGGCAGGCACCAAAAGTGAGGCCATGTGAGAAACCAGCGCGGGTACCTTTTTTTTACCTTGTGTCAATGCTCATTGAAACATCAAGATAACCATCTGCGAAGGCAAGCTTCTACTTGGGAATCGGTATGGGAAACCCAGTGTCGACCCTATTGGGGTGATATCCACTAACTTGTTTTTTATTTTTGCCAACAAGTGTCTTGTCAACTGAATTTAAATATTTAAACTAGCATACTTCTAAGTGGGTGAATGGGAATGCTCAAGTAAGTGAGGAGAGTCTTATATTAATGATATTAATTGAAATCGTAAAGATATTACAATTAAAATGATCATGTTTGAGGTTGGTTCACTATTTTGATGAAGACCTCTTGTAGTAACTCTCAAATTGATGAAAAGATTATACATTTTGAAAATAAAGTGTATATGATCTTTAAGCTATGAATTTATGTTAAAGATGATAATGAAATGTCAATAAGAATGATGGAATTTAAAAATAATATGTTTTGGTTGTGGATAAAATAATTAATAATAATATTTGCATTTATGGATTAAAAAATGATAAAATAATATTTGGTTGTGGTAAAATTTTATAATCAAATGTAATATTGTTAAGATACTATGATGAAGAAATCAATTTAGTTTATCGAATCTTATGAAAGGTAAGGAAATACTTAGTTAACTTTAACATTTTATTTCTTATGAAAAAATAAAAGAAATGTTTGTTAATTATCATATTTTTTATTAACTAAAAAGATATATAACCATCGATATATTAATAAATACAATGTGAGGGAAGCTTGTCATTGATATATAAATACATTGTCATCAGGTTGGATTTATCTTTAGCATTTCTAAAAAGTTGTTCTAGGGTTTTGTAAGGTTTGAATACAATTTTAATTTTTTTTTTAGCTAAGAGCTTGGAGATCTGATCGGTGCCCTGGATGTAAGATAGAAATATGAGAGCATGATGAGGGGATGAGGGAGAGGTGATTTTAGGTTTAGGGTTACTGGTTGAGTGAAGAGAAGAGAGCTCAATGAAGGATTGAGGGGGAGGTGATTTTAAGTTTAGGGTTACTGGTTGAGCGAAAAATGTGTGTGATTTGTGAGAGAGAAAGTATCCATTGGACAATAGGGTTTTGGTTAGGTAGGCATTTTCCTTTGCGATGAATTGAGGGGAAGAGTTATTTAGGACACGGAATTTTTGAGCTGGATGATGGTGGGAGTGTACTACCTTCTTCATCTACCTTCTACACCATGTGCCTTCACCGCCTTCTTAAGCTCCATTCGACACTGCCTAATATAATATTTCTCATAGATAGCCTTCTCATAGACAAAGCCTTCATGGTGAGCATAATGAACATAATGATTATTCTCATAGACACACCTTATGCCTGACAGTGTGCAACTCTTGTAACACTTAACAAGCACTCTGTAACAATTTGGGTGTTTTTGGTTGCATTGATTTTGCTCTTTCATGCTTCAAAATTCTTCAAAGAAGGTTACTCAATCATCTCATTAGTTATTGAGTTAATCTGCAATATCCAATGATTCCTCTTGTCATGGATTTTAGCTCGCTTTTTCATGGTAGAGATTGTTGTAATTTTGACACGCATTGAAGTGAGTTTTTCCTTCTTTTTTTTTGCGAGTAACGAGAGGATGGAAGATTGGGAATGCTTCAAAGTAATAAAAGGGTAGTGTGAAGAAAAGTAAAAAAAACAATAGAATAGAGATTGTATGTAGGTAAATTGTTGTGTTTATTTTTTTTCAAACACCCATAGCATTTTGGGGTGGTAGTGGAATACATACATGTTTTTTGAAAGTTATTGAATCAATAAAAATTCGTATAAAGAGCCCATTGTAAATATATTAAGACACAAGTTTTAAAATGAAATGATAAATTTAGAGATATATTAGTTAACAAAATGATTGAATTAGATCAAATCTTATCTTCAAAGTGTCTTATTTATACAAATTTGATATAAGCATTCAATAATTGTATATTATTCAACATACATCAATTGTGTGGCAAGTGTCATTCCAATTGTGGTGATAGGTAAAGCCATTTATATCTTGGATAATAACAAACCATTTGGATGAGTTTTTGAGACTAAGCCAAGTTAATGGTTGAAAATTGACCATAATAACCTAATGTCGTATAATTAAGGTATGTAACTTCAATCATAACTTAAAGAGTAGGAAGATTAGATTTATGATTAATATGGTGTATTGTATTCAAATGCGTTTAGTCAAACTAAATTTTGTTTGGATCATGAATATTAATAAGTTAAATAAACATAAGAGTGATAAATGCAAAGATGAACTTCTATTCAATACAATTACATGTTATCTCTCTCTCTCTCTCTCTCTCTCTCTCTCTCTCACACACACACACAC